>JARQOC010001620.1:0-37788 GCA_033576535.1 Allobates femoralis
TTGCCCGATCTTCTTTTAAAAAACTAAAATTGTGGGTTTGGTATAGTGGAAGGGGGGGGTTGGGGGGGAGGGAGGAGGGCGTTAAAGGATAAAAAGTTGTTTGGGGATTGAAATTAAACATAAGAAAGCTTTTTTTCGGGGGTCATGCTTTTTTAATCGATGGGGGCGGGTTTGAAAAGGGCGGGGTCTTTGGGGGGGTTTGGATTTCTTCCATCTCCTTCACTCCCGGGACGCCTCGAATTTTTTTTGTTCTGGGGGTGAGCCGGGGTTTCTTTGGCAGGGGTTTTTTTGTATAGAAGGGGGGGCCGGTCAGCCTGTCAAGGGTTTTAAAGGGTGGGGGAAAGGGGCATCGTCATGAGAGGGGGCAAGCCCAGAGAAGGGGGGAAGGGACCCCGGCGAGTGAGGGGAATTTAAAGGGACTTGAGGGTTTCTTGGGGGTGGGGGATTTTCCGAGGGGGGGGAGTGTGGGGGGGAGGAAGGGCAAAAAAAGGTCAGAAATTGGGGTCATAGGGGGGGGGTTAAATTTACGAATTTGAGGGGGGGAACAAACGGGTGAAGACAGGTTTTATTGTGTGACCGTTATTGTTTGGCTGAAAGGACCAATAAGGCCAAGGGAGGGGGTTTAAGAGAGGAGTCTTGGGGCACAGCGTGGGGTTTATAAAGGGGATTTTAAAGTCGCCCATATGATGGGGGGGATGTCGGGGGAAGGAGGGGAGAAGACATTGTGAAGGGGTCGAAAAGGGGGAACGGGGATCCGGGAGTGCGGTAGACAAACAGCCTTTGGGGGTTTCGGGGGAGAAATACGCAGGGATCCCTCAAAGGGAGGGGGGGGAAAAGGGGGTTGGTGTAAGGGGTAAGGGGGAGCAGTTTTTGGGGCCAGGAGTGGGCCAACCCCCTCCGCCGCGGGGTTGCTGGGCAGGGGGGGAGTTTTGTTTTTGGGGGGGGTGAGCCTTTTTGGGGTGATGCCAAGGAAAGAGATTTTTTGGGTGATAAGGGGTCGGGATAAAGGGTGATTTATTGCAAACAGAGGGGGCTTTCCAGATCACCAAAAGGGGGGTTTGGGGGACTGTTTGGGGGATGGGTGAAAAGGTTTGGGCGGGGGTTGGGGATTTAAAAAGGGGGGAAGGGGGCGTGGGCTGGGGTGATTTATGTTTTGGGGGGATGGGGATTGGGGGAGATTCCCAGCAAGTAGGGGGAGGGGGAAGGGGGTCGGGAGGGGGGGCATGAAGCTTGCGTATTTGGGGGGCATGTTTGGAGAAAAAGGCGGGGGTTTGGGGAGATAATTCAAAGGAGGGGGTGAGAGGTTAGGTGGGTTTGGGGGGGGAAGTGTTATTGTTTTTTTAGGGGGGGGGGGAAAAGGGGGGTTTGTGGGAAGGGGAGTGGGATAGGAGGGGAGTGTGAAGAAAAGGGGAAAACATTTTTTTGGGGAATAGGATTCAGGGGAGTAAAGGTGGAGCAGGGGGGTGGGGTCAGAGGGGGATGGGGTTGGGGGCAACACAGCTGAGGGGAAAGGGGTGCAGCCGGGATTTTGGGATGGGGGCGGGGGACAGGAACAGGGGGGGTGAATAGAGGGGGGGTCGGAAAAATTTGGGGACGGGTCAGCAGGAAGGGTGTCAAAGGGGGTATGCCAATCAACCCGGGCAATCGCAAAGCAAATGGGGGCTTACAAGCCACAGGTGAACAGGTGATGGGGTGTATCTGAACGGGATGTACTGAAAATACATTATATGAATAAACCTGGATAAATTTCCAATCCAGCCTGGATTTTATCAGGTCTGCGGGGGGGGAAACTGAGGTGCACCCCAATCCATGCACTGGGGTCGGATGAAAGCCAGGGTCCAGCGGCGGGGGAGTCCCCCAAAAACAAAAAAAATAAAAATATAAAAATTTGACAAAGGGGGATGGGATAATCCAAAAGGGTTTAAAAAAAGGGTTGCAGTCTGGGATAACGATATGCTTTCTCACTACTCGTCTCGAAACAATATCCCGGTACTCGGGGTACTGGGCGAATACCGAGTAATCTCGGATACTCTTGCTATGCTCGGGGCCCCACCTCCCAAAAATTTTGGGCCCGCTCTTTACAGAGCCAGCCCCAGACCCCGTTTAAGGGGCCCCAGCCATGTTGGTTTTTGGCATTAAAAAGTATTGGGTGGCCGACAGCGTCATCAGGTCTTTATAAGACCCCGACCGTCTGTCTCACACCCCCCCACAGACGTCATTAAGGAACTCTGCTGATTTAGGGGCAGTTTTTTGGGCCCTTTTAGCTATGTGGGGGCGGGGGTGCCAGTCCTAATTTCCACAAAACCCCCTTTTGAGGACTAAAAAAAGCTGTATACAGGGGACAGGGAGGCAGGGTAATAGCAAAATTCCCTTGGGGCCATTAAAACCACCTGCATCACATCTGGGGCTAGGGTACGGGGGGGAAAATTTTATCCCTCCATCCCAAAACAGTGCTTTTAGGGATTTAAATTTTTCTTTTCTATAGGCAGGGTTTTGTTTTTAGCACAAATTTGGAAACCCAAAAGACTCGGGATTCCCCGTCCGTTTGTGTCTGAAAACCCATCCACCTGCCCGGGCTTTAATCTCTAAAACCACGTGTGCTAAAAAAAAAAATCTTTTTCCCCTCATCGCATCTTATGCAGATACAGTAGTTGACGGAAATTAGGGTACGCCAAAAAACTCGCTATTTTCGTCAGTGTTTGTGTCTGACTATCCACCTGCGGGGCCCTTTAAACTCTAATCTCAGTGTGCTGCTAAAAAAAAATTTCTTGGGGGCCTTCATTACTGTTGTGGGTAGCAAGGGAATGGTGGGAGAGGACCTATTTTTTTCCCCCAAAGGGTGGGACTACTGCATGTTTTGGGGAAATGCTTTCATAGCATAAGTAGGTAATTCCACAGTTATTTTGAACTGTGGCTTTGGTAAAACCTTTTTAGGAAACCTCATCTATGAGGGGGGGGAATTTTTGGGGGGGCCTCCATTCCTCATCTCCCCCCGGGGGCTTTTAAGTACGGGGGGGAAAGACACGAAAAAGCGGGGCGGACCTCACCCCCCGGGGGGCCCGTGCAGGTGGGCCCGGGGGGGGTGCGGGGGGGGGGTGCTGGGAAGAGCACTCTTATCGCTGCATCGGGAGCCGCGCTCTCCCGCCGGCCCTGCTGGGGGCCGCGCTCTCCCCCTTGGGAGGGCCTTGTGGGGTCGGCGGGGAGAGCCCGTTGAAGCCGCGTTTCTCCCAGGGTAACGGGGGCTTGGGGGGTCGGGGGGGAAAACCCCCCGCGCTAACCCGCTCTCCCGCCTGGTGACAGGGGTTTGGGGTGGGGTCGGCGGGGGCCCCCCTCCGCTTAAAAAGGGGCCCCCTAACCGGGTGGGGGGCCCTGTGCAGCTGCCCCGGGCTGCACCATGTAGTCCGCCCCGGGGTAGAGATATTAGGGCCGGTGGAGCCCGGCTGTCAAGGTGTTTGAAGGAGATCAACGGGCAGAGGAGTGCAGCCTGGGGAAAGTACCTGTGAGAGCACAGGAGTGTGTCCCCCCCCCAAAGGGGTGGGGGGCCCCCCCCTAGGCACCCGAGGAGGGGTTTTTAAACCCCAAAACGCTTTTATCCGAAAAAGGGACTGTTTTCTTTTTTTTTTGCCATTGTGTGCAATAAAAAAAACACTTTTTTTTTTGGCCCTACCCTAGGTCACGGCCTTACTTGCTGCGGGCTATAAACTGATCCCTACATATGGGGAGAATCCCAAAAAGGGCGTAAGGCAAAACACTAACCGCTGTGGGGGACGAGTTGTATTCCGGGTAAAGCAAGCCCTAAACACGTTTCACAAGGGGGGACTTTGTAAAGGCATTGAAAAAACCCAAAACCGGGCACCCAAACAGCAACACAAATGTATGGGGGGCCGCGGGCCCAGCACAAAAGCCATAGGGGGGCCCTAGACTTAAACACCCAAAACCAACCAACTCCTGTTTGGAAAATTTAACCGCCCTGGGGTCAAGCGCCCAGCTGTTTCACCACGGGACACAAGAAGGGGGGTCCTTTGCGTCCCTCCAAAAATGACCGCAGGGCCCATGTGGGGTTTTTCTTGGGGGGTTCGAAGAGGGGCAACAGAAGCCTCCGCTACCCAATGGTCGGAGGTAAAAACCCCCCATATCTGATGGGAGACCTCAAAAGGGGACTACAAACCTGACAAAAAACCCCCGGGGGAACTAAAAAAGGGTAAAACCCCGTTTTTCCTAGCCCCGATTGGGGTGAATGTTATCTCCGTCCCCAGAACCCATCGCTGGCCTATTAAAACTGTAGCCCCCCGGGGTCTCAGATGAAATCTCGTCCATCTTGTAAAAAAATGGTTACAGCCGGAGCTTTTTTCCCCAAACGCAATTGGTTGAAAGAGTGGACGGGGCCCAATTTTGGGGGCGGGGCCCTTTCCCCCAGCCATACAGCAGGGGGGGGAAAAGGGGGGCCCGTCGATGCCAACCACGGGGCTTTTTTTTGGGGAAAGCTAATGGGGGCCCCCCAAACTTTTTAAAAATTTTCCCTTTCCCCCGTTTCCCGTGCTCCCCAAATCCTGCAAAGGGCACCAACCCCGAAAATACGGGGCTCGTCCCGCACCCCCCCCCCTGGGCCCCCCCTCGGGGAAGGGAAGGGTGGGAGACTGTTGTGTGCTGGGGGGGTTCCCAAAAGCAGGACAAAAATTTTGCAAACTGCCCTTTTCACCACAATCCTATGGACGCAGTGGGGGGGCCCCGCGGGGTCTCCCTCTATCCTCCCCCGGATATACCCGCTTTTCCCCCGACCTGGGGACATGTCTCTCCCATTTTTAGGTTTCGGGGCGGGATGTCCTCAGCTGCCCCCTGGACTCGGGGAAACCCCTTTTCACCCTGGGGCACCCCCTTGGGCTGGGTCCCGCCCTCTTTCACACGTAAAGGGGGGCTTGTGCTTTTATGGGGACTTTTAAAGATACCCCACCCCCATTTAAACCCTATCAAAACCCCAAAGGGAGTGTTGGCCCTGAGGTGGATTTTTAAAAAGGGGGCCCTGGGCCCATGGACTGATCCCTTGGGGGAAACTTTTTCCCCCATTCTTGGGGGTCTGTTACCGGGGAAACCCGGGCAAGGGGGAAACAAGTCCAAAATTTTTACCCGGGCCCGCCTAAACCCCCCGTGATCCCGACCAAAGGGGGGCCACCGTGGGAGTAACAATGTCCCCCCTTTTGAGGTATTGGCGGTTAAGCCGACGAGCCCCCGGGGCATTACCTGATTTGCAGATTTTGGGGGTTCCCCGTGAAATTTTGGGTTACTGCACACTCCAAACCCGGGCTTAAAAACGGGCCAAGGGGAAAAATTTATTTTTTTAATTTGGGGTTTTTTCATACCCAACAGACCAGTGTTTCCCCACAGGGGGTCAACCAATCTACTAACAGGGTTGCGAGTGCGGGTGGAAAACCTTGGGAAAAGCGGTGGTTTTTCCCCACCTTTTTCGCCCAAAAGGCTCGACTTGGCACATAGGCCCTTGCTGGCGGACACCCGGGCCCTTAAAAAAACCTGGAACAAATTTTTTCAGCGGTTTTAAAATGCCGGGGGGTTTCCCGGGGGGTCAGCGGTTTTTGCGGGAAACATGCCCAAAGTGTCCCGGGAAACCGCTCCTATGTCGCACTTCCGGGGTCCCTTGGTACCCCCGCCCATTATAACGTACCATTTGAAAGGGCCCATGGGTCTGGGGGCCCTGGTCAATCTGCCCGACAAACACATATCCTTAACATGGATTACCTCCCCGGTTTCCAAGCAATTCCCCCGCGGCACCCCTAGCGAAATTGAAGCCCAAAAGCTACTCCCTTTTTCCCGCCGGGGAGGAATTCCCAAAAAAATACTTTCAGACCCGGGACGCCGTTCATTCCAAATTACCAAGGTTATTTTAAAAAGTTCAAGGGAAAAAAGGGGAGTTGCGCACCTCGCTACCATCCCCCCAACAATGTTGGGCGAACAAACAACAAAACCCTAAAACATGCTGAAAAAGGGGGGTTTTCCAGGATGGGAAGGACTGGATTGGGCTTCTACCATACCTGATGTTCGCGATTCGGGGGGTACCCAGCCCCCGACATTTTTTCTTTTTTTTTCAACTCGTGTATGGTGACATCCCCGGGGGGCCCGCCCAACATTGCCAAGGGGGATGGGGGCGGGGAAACCCCACCCCCACAAAAGTGTAGTAAGCACTCGCACCATGCGGGACCGGATGGGCAGGGGTGATGCCGATAGGGAAAGAATTTTTTAGAGGAAGCCCAAAACAAAAAAGGTTCGGGTATATAATAGATCCGAAAGGGGTCAAATTTAAACCCCGGGTAACAGAGTCCGGGAAATTTCCAAACTGGGGAGAGAAAATTCTTAGCAAAGGTGGAAAGGGGCCCTACGAAGCCCTTTTTTTTTTTTTTTAAAAAAAAAAGGTCGGGGGGGTCAACTAAAAGGGAATATCACCGGGGGGCCCGGGGAGAAAGACCGAGCAGATATACCATGTAAACCCGGGCTAAAAGCCGGAAAGCCCAGAGAGGTCTGGTACAAAAGGGTTCCCCCCCCTGACCGTCCTCCCGGCACTTGTTTTTGGGGGCCAAGATAGTCCTGGGGGGGGAGGGGGCCAGAAGTAAAAACGGTGGGGCAGAAACCCTCACGAAAAACCACACAAGAGCGCGAGAGTTTTTGGCCAGGAAACGGATGTTTTTCCAAAAGGCCCCCAGGGCTTTACCTCGTTGATTAAAACACGACATTGCACCACCCCAAAGGTAAAAGTTTGGATGAGGCCAAAACCAAAGTACCAAAGGGGGCACGGCAAAAGGGCCATTTCAGAGGAGGTTCGTCAAAGGGCGGGATTGGGGGGTTAAATTGAGGAGTAAAAAAAGGGTGAAGGGGCTGGGTCCCATTGTTCTCATTCCCAAACCCCCGGGGGGGAAAACGAGGGGGTTTTTGCCAACGATTTCCGAGGCTGAACGAGGCCCTCAAAAATTTGACCCTTACCCAAATTTGCCCCAGTAACAGCTGATTGAAAGACTCGGAAACCCTACTTCTCCACACTCGATCTAACAAAGGGGGAATCCCCTTGGCCCCAAAAAACCCCTTTACGTTTAGGGCCAAAGAAAGACCGCGTTCATCACTCCGAGGTCGGTTTCACTCCCGGGGGGTTGCCTTTTGGGCCCTTACATGGGCTCCCCCAAAACGTTCCAAAGTTAATGGACACGGGGTTGAACCCTTCCCCTCAGGGGTACCCTTCCCGGCCCCATCTGGATGATATCATCGTTTTAAAACAGTGACGGAAGCCCCTTGGCCAAAGGGAAAAGGCTGTGGGTTGGGTCTCTCTCCACAGCGGGCTGACTTGGGCCCCAAACCCCCAAAAAATGTGCTCCTGGGAAAAAAGGGGGGAAAAGGGACCCTAATTTTTGGGGGGACGTGATAGGCGAAATATGATTAAAACCCAGTCAACAAGGGGCGAAAAACCATCCAAGTTGGGCCCCAAAAACCAAAAGGGCAGTAAAGCGGGGGGGGAACCTTCCTAAGGGAAATTTTGGGATTTTACGGGAGGTTTAAACCCCAATTTTGCCACCCCCTCTCAGCCCCATTAAAGGGGCCTTCTGGGAAAAAAAGACGGCCCGTCAAAGGTAAAATGGGAACCCCCACCGAGGGATAGCCTTTTTGGGACTTTTAAGCGGGGTTTTCGGCCCCCCCATTTCCCTTAAAACACACCTAAAATTCACCCAAACCTTCGTCGTAATTGGGGGGGGTGCATAAAGAAATAGGGGTAGTGGGAGTCCTTTCTCCGGGGGGTTAAGGGGGGGGAACACCCCGTTACCTACCTGAGCCGCAAGCTTTACACCTGCAAAAAAAAAATTTCCCGTTTTGGGCGAAGGGAGGGCCCAGCCATCAAATGGGCCTTGGAAGGTTTAGGACTACCCTGCTGGGCGAAGGGGTTTGGGTTTTGGGGACTGAAACCCTTCCCCACTCACGTGGATGAGCCAGTCCAAGAAAAAGAGGAATGCCCGAGTCCGCCAGGTGGTTCTTGTTTGCTCCAAACTTTTAAATTTTACGGTGGAACCCCAGAGCCGGGGGCTGCATGGAAAAGGGGGATGGGCCTTTTTTCCCGGGCTCACTGTTGATGTCCCCAAAAGTTCACCCCCCCAGGGTTAAAATGAAAAAAAAAAAAGGGGGGGGGGGTTTTGAGGAACAAGGGAATGGTGGGAGAGGGACCTATTTTTTCCCCCAAGGGGGTGAGCCCACGCATGTATGGGGCAGGGGATGTTTAAAAATGAGCATTAAAGGGGAGTAGGTTGGGCCCCAGTTTACTTAAACTGTGGCTGTTGGTAAAGCCTTTATGGGACCTCATTTTTATGAGGGAAAGGGGGAAGGTTTTTTTGGGGGGGCCCCCCCATTCCTCATCTCCCGCCCCAGGTTTTTTTAAGTACTGGAGGGGAAAAACAGGTGAGAATATTAGGGCCTGGAAGACGGCTGTCAAAGGGGTTTGAGAGGAGATCAACTCAAAGGAGTGCAGCCTGTGGGGAAAGGGACCTGGGAGGGGGCACAGGGGGTTACCGGGCCCCAAGTGGGGGGGGAAAACCCCCAGGGGAGCTCCGGGGGGAGCATTTAGCGCCAACGCTGTTATTTCCCGATAAAAAAATGTTTTCTGTTTTTTTTGCCATTGTTGCAATAAAACACAAATTTTTTTTGACTGAGGGCCCGATGCACTGCCTTAACCCTTTCTGCTGGGGTATAGAGACTGATCCCTAAAACTGAAAAACAGTCAGCACAACATTGAAAATGGGGCAAGGCCGTGAAAGGGGGCAAGGAAACTGGAAAGGGGGTTTGGTGCAGGCAGGGGGTAAGCCCGGGGTCAAGCTCAATTGGCCCCCAAAGACAAACGCCCCCCAAAACATCTCGCTCGACCTTCCTTCCCCAATTTTTGGGGGGCCCACAGCATACTCCCACTATTAAACCAAACCAGTGTCAAAAAGGTTTTAGGGTTTGGGTAGCATAATGCTTCCATCAGTTTACACCCACCACAAATCCCTGCTTCCACACCCCAAGTGTCAGTAGCCTTTAAAACTGGGCCGCACATTCCACACCTTTGGGGTACCCCCTTCCCCCCCACCATTTCCGAGGCGGGGGCCCCGGGCAAAAAATGAACCCCCTACTGGGCACTTTTGAAAGCATTTTACTTATCCTTCGTAGATTCTGGCCTTTTTGCCAGCTTTCCCGTTTAAGGGGTTTAAAAAGGAATTTGTATGTACCGATGGGCCCAAAAAAATTTAGCACCCCCCGGTCTCACGAAGGGAACGGGGGGAAAAGTGTCCAAAAAGAAGGGGGGCGATGATAACCCCAAATTTCCAGAAAGTCAAGGGGTTTCCAGGTACGGGAAGGGGGAAAAAACAGTGGGGGAGGGTCCATTAACTGACCCAAACTGGCAAAGGGAACCCTGCAGAGCGAGGGGCAGCAGGGGCAAAAGGGGGAGTTAGGCGACATCACAACAGGCCGGAAAAAAACAGGGTGGGAAAAAAGGCAGGGAACCGTTCCCCGGAACAACAACACATGAATTTCCATAAAAAAACTTTTTAGGTCTTCCCGATTTGGGTTTTTTTTTAAAAAGGGGTCTGCAGATAATTTCAAAAAATTTAAAATTTGCAAAAACCCCGCCATGCCAGCTTTTAGCGGGGGGGGCAAAAAAATAGCAGCCTGACCAAAACCCCCAGCATATCGGGCCCCATGTCAGCAAAGCACCCGACTTTGTGGGGGATTTTACAGCAAAAGTCCAGGGGGCATGTTTTTTGGGGGGACAAACCCTTTGGGGGCTTCCACTTTGTGCATGCAAACCCAAACCCCTGTTCATAACCCGCGGGGGAAAGCCTCCTTCCTTCACCTTACTTTCACAAGCAGAAATACAAACCCTCATCAGCCACAATCCTTGTCAAAAAGCAGCGTTCAAAAATATCCATACCCCAAATTTTTTGGAACGGGAGGCGCAAATCCCCCTGCCAATCCCCCCACACAGGGGCGGGCCCAGGGCCCCGACGCTGGGGGGGGGCCCAAAAGGCCCCTGACCCCCCACATGCCAAACCCAGGGGGCCCCCCGACCACTTTCCCCTACCTGCCACCTTTTCCCGGGACCCCTTACTGCTCCTTTGCCCCCTTAGACCTGCCTCTCCCCTCTCTCCATTTTCCGGGGGGCAAAAATTTATCTCCAAACCCGTCATTAGTGACTGGTACCCGCAGCCCCCCCGGCCCGGGTTCTATTTTTCCCGTATCGCCCCGGCTCAGCAGCGCACACAACATTTACAGGCTGCGATCAGCGTTTACTGCCCGCCGGTAATAGAAAAGGGGGGGGGCAGCGCTAAGAAAACGGGCAGTTGGGAAAGGGGGCCCCCAGAATGGTGGGGGGGAAACGGGCGGGGGGCCCCATATATTACATGGTTTGGGGGGCTCAGGGGCCCATAGGGCCCCAAGGGTAGTTTTTGGGGGGATTTTTTTCTCATGCCCCCCCCCCGGGGTAATGTGGGGGGGAAACTCTCAAGGGGGCCACCCCTCCCCCCAAAGGGGGGTGTGGGGGGGAAACTCCAGGGCCCCCAAGGGTGAAAATGTGTGGGCGACCTCAAGGGGGCCCCTAGGGGTGAGGAACCCGGGGAAGGGGAGCGCTCCCGGGTCCCCTGGGGATAGGGGGTGGGGAAGGGAGCGCTCAGGAGCCCTGTCAGGGGCAAATTAAACCCATGGGGGAGACAGGGGACAAGGGGAGACAGCGTGTGGGGAGACACACGCAAAAAGAGAAAAAGGGGTGCAGGGGGGGACAGCAAACAGGGAGAACAACCAGAGAAGGGGACAGGTTTTGGGGGGGAGAGACAGCGTGCAGAGGGGGGACAGAGAGCAGGGGGGAACAAGTGCAGGGGGAGACTTTCATGCAAGGGAGACAGCTCGCAGGGGGGAGAGCGGCAGGGGGAAAACAGCGTGCAGGGGGGAGGGCAGCGTGCAGGGTTGGGGAGCGTTCAGGGGGGGACAGCGGGGCGGGGGAAACAGCATGCCGGGGGGAAAAACAAACCTTTTAGGGGGAAACCCCGGGGCAGGGTGGAACACAACTTACAGGGGGGGGGGGGACGGGGGCCCCCAGGGGAAAATAGATGCGGGGGGGGACAGGGCAGTGGAGAGACACAGCACATAGGGGAATAGGCTGCAGGGGAGATAGGTGTTCAGGGTGGACCAGTGCAGGGTGGAAAACGGGTTTAAGGGGGGAGACACAGGGGGCAAGGGAAAAAGGGGAAGAAGCACAGGTAAGAGACAGGCCCAAGGGAATGGAGAAACAGTGCACCCGGGAGAGAGACTGCACAAAAAAGAGAGGAGGGACCGCACAAGGGAGAGGGCTTTCCACCCTATGGAGAGACAGAAATGGGGGGGACTGTAGGTAGGATTAAATTTGCGAAGGATATTTTTATATATATATATAAAAATATAATATAATATATATTTTTAAAACACATACAAACACAGTATATATGTAATATACGTATAAATTTTTTAAAATATATATATAAATCTACATTAAAAACTGTTATGTATGGAAAATTATAATATATTAAAATAATTTATAAAAAAATATTTTTATTAAAAAACACAAGGTTTTTTTAAAGGGGGCCCCCTGAACTTTTTTCCCCCCGGGCCCACAAAAAAAAAAACCCGGACCCCGGGCCCCGCCCCCCCAAAACCCACAATTCAAAATGCAAAACATTTCGTGACCCGCTTGCCCTTTTTAAATTTTCTTTTTAGCAGGGGAGAAAGGGGAAACATTCCGCAACCTGAGGGGGGTGCCTTTCCCACGATAAATCGGGGCCCCAGCCGGGCCCCCTAAATTTTTTTTCCCGGTGTGTAAGTCCCCCCCCCATTAAAATTTAAGGGCCCTGTCCCCCAAAATATCATTGTCCCTTTAACAACCAGTTTCTTGCAAAGTTTCCCCCTAACCACGGAAAACGTGACAAGTGCTTATGGGGGGGAAAACCCGGGACATCTCGCTGACGACACACTTGGGGGAATATTCTGGAAACCGGGACCCTGGGCTGAGCTTGGGAAAGGACCACGTTTTTTCCGACACCAAGGTGCAGGCCCTAACTCAGTCAGGGTTTCCCCCCACAGGACAGCTCGGGCACGTCATGCCCCACCTCCTCCCCTCTTCCCCACTTCACCCTCCACACCATCCCAAGCGGAAAGCACTGCCCCCCTCGACTAAGCGGAACAGGCTGTGCGAAGCCAATATGTGTAGGGACAAACCTCAACGCCAAAGGGTTTGTGGACAGCTCTGAAACACAGGCAATCACTGGCTCATACCGCTAAAACCACGCCGGCATGGTCATGTGTTCAATGGCTGGAACCTTGTGGCGGCTCTGAGGGGGGGCGAGCTGACCATTTCCATGCGGGCCCCCTGTGCTCAACCTCGTGGTTCAGTGCTTTTAATTAAACCTACCCGGGGGCTTCTGATCTGCTCGCCAAAAAAACGCCGCCTGTGTCCCCCATTTTAAAGAAAGTCACCTACTGCTTCTGCGGCTTTCAGCGGCTTTGCACTTCTGGCTCAAAAGACTGTGTGTGATTCCCCATGCATTGGAATTCCACACTGCACATGTTGGTCACGATTTGTGAGCAGAAGAGGAAAGTTGTTTGAGTACCAGCATCAACTAGGCCATCGTATAACGGTTCAAACTCCATACATAAGACCTCGGGAGTGAACATGAATTCCACATATGAAACCGTCCTCCAAAACTTTGAGGACTCCACCAAGACGGTAGCGGCGAGACGCCATCATTAGCGTCCCCCATCCCGCTTTCTCTGTCTTCAAAAATGCCTCTGCTCAAAATCAAGACGATGCATTGCGGGCGAACACGATGACTTGCGCAAGAAACCCTACGGGTGATTACACACAGCCCGCCCCTCATCTCATCCAAATGTGCATTGGAGGACTATAAACGAGGGAGGCGGATGAAGAAATAGTTTCTACTTTCATGCGAATTTTAAAGGAATACATGCACAACTGTCAGACCGTCGCTTGAGCGTGGATGGCCAAAGGACAGGGAGAGAGAGAGGAGGAGAGGATGAGGTCACATGGCCAGTCATGCTGTTGGTGAGGACCGTGAAGTCTTGCCTTAACAGTCTGGCGCACATGGCTAACTTTATGTTAGGCTGCCTGTCTCGTGACCCTCGCGTTATCAAGATCTTGGCGACACTACATTACTGTTGGTGACACTTTTAGACCCACGCTACAAAGAGAACTTTATTTCTCTTATTCCCGAGGCGGAGAGGTCTACAAAAATGCTGCAGTACCAGAAGGCCATAGTCGCGGAATTAGTAAAAAAATTCCTTACTGAAAACCTAGCGGCAGAGGTCACGATTCAGTGGACAAACCAAGGCGTCCGGCTGAGAGAGGCACAAGTCCAATCCAGCAGAGTTAGGGGAACACTCTCAAAGATCTGGAACACTTTTCTCAGCACCCCTCCCGTACCACAGGCCCTGAGGTTGCGGGGTAGTGTCACAAGGACTGCAAAGTTTGCCAAGATGTGAGGGAGTACCTTGCCGATTGTACTAAAGCGCTCCTAGACTCCTTTGTGGCTTATAATTATGGGTATCCAAGCTGGACACGTGGCAGGAACTCCTTGGAAGTCCTGGCCTGCCCTGCCGCTAGCGCTTTGTCAGAGCGTGTTTTTAGTGCCGCAGGTGGAATCATACAGAATAAACGCACCCGCCTGTCAACTGAAAATGCTGACAGGCTGACTTTGATCAAGATGAAAATGGGTTGGATTGGGCCTGACTTTCACCACACCACCACCAAATGATAACGAATTTATATTTTGTGCCGGTAGATTGCCATGCACCTCCGCACACCCACACATCGGTACAGACTTCATGTCTTTGGCTACTTGCTGTACTGCTCCTCCTTCTCCTCATCCGCCACCATCATATGATCAGTGTGACCGGGTTCATGATGTCACAAAACCATAATTTTTTACATCATATTTATGATGATGATGACCCTAACCGTTCAAAAGTTAGGCATTAGTTTCATGTATACCCTCCAGGGGTAAATGTTTTAGTCCATGCTTACAGAATAACATTACAAGTACAGGAGATCCACTCCTTTGTAATGGGAACAATTTTTAGAGGCTCTCCTCCATGTTTCTTCCCAGGGGCATCGCAATACCTCCCAATTTTTGGCAGCCCCTTCCTAGGGCAATCCTACAAAAGACCCACTTCCTTAAAATGGCACATTATTTAAAGAGGCCCTCATGCACTCTCTATCCAGGGGCATCAGAGTGCAAACACAATTTTTGGCTTCCCTGCCAAGGGCAATACTACAAAAGATACCCACTTCCTTATAATGGGAACATAATTTAAAGAGGCCCTCATGCACACCTCCTATCCAGGGGCATCAGAGTGCCACACATTTTTGGCTTCCCTGCCAAGGGCAATACTATAAAAGACCCCACTTTCTTATAATGGGTGACTCAACCAGGGCAGGATACTCAGGGCTCGGCTCGGTTGAGGTCTGGGATGTCACGAGTGGCTGGCCGAGGCTGTAGCCCTGGGGTCAGTAAAAAAAGGGTATTTACAGGGAAATTTCCATTTTGACTTTGTCGTGACGCCACCTGCTGAGTCTGGTGAATGGTCACCAGCGCCAGCTGTAGTCCCCTGGAGGTCGGTGAATTGCGGCTATAGATGCAATAGTCCCCGCAGGCAGGACTGGACCTCCAGGGCAGATTGGTGAGTTAGGCAGGATGCAGCAGAGTTGGGTCGGTTTGGAGGATAGGAAGAGTCTATGGAGGGCACGGTTAGGGATAGAAAGAAGGCGAACACACAGCAGAGACTCTTTACCTTTTACTGATGGAATTCAGGCAAAATGGTCCCAAGCACTGAGGGTACTGGCTGCACAGTGGGCTCCCACAGCAAGTGGGTATAAGGCCATCCTTCCCTTCTGTCTTCCTTGAAGCACAGTCTATTAAATCAGGACTTGCCTCCACTCTCTTCTCTGATTTGTTTCTTTTTCCCTCCTGTGCAGTCTGTGGGACAACCTTCTCTTGGTTTCTGCAGTGGCCACTGCACCTGGCTCCCTTGCTTTGACTCTCTCAGGAGACCGGTAGCCGTAGCTTCCTCGGTGCCCAGGGGTTTCCTGTGGGACTTGTCGTTCCCACTGGTGTGGATCCCCCATTATCTGGCTTCTGTTTCCTGTCTAGAACTAACTCCCAGCTAGAGCTGCTTGTTCCTGCTGCTGATCTGTCTCTAGTCTCCTGCCTTCAGTCCCACTTAGACTGGTGGTGATGCTGAAGGCTCCCCTTGGTCTCTGGCCTGTGCCTACTCGTGGCACCAGCACCAGAACCTTCCTGCAGCTCTTCTAGCGTCTGCTACACTCTAAACTAATTCCGCCCCCCAGCAGCAGTATTTATACAGACCTGCCTAAGTGCAGCAGAGTTGTAGCTCCCCCTACTGTGCCAGGGTGGAAGGTGTTGTTTGCAGTAGTACCTGCTATGGAAACCCAACTGTGCAGCAAAGAGATATGTGGTTACCTGAGTTGGCGAGGACGCCACATGGGCACATTATTTAAAGAGGCCCTCATGCACGCCTCCTATCCAGGGCATCAGAGTGCCACCCAATTTTTGGCTTCCCTGCCAAAGGCAATACTACAAAAGACCCACTTCCTTATAATATGGCACATTATTTAAAGAGGCCCTCATGCACACCTCTATCCAGGGCATTAAGTGCCTCCCAACTTTTGGAAGCCCTGCCTAGGCAATACTACAAAAGACCCACTTGCTTAAAATGGGCACATTATTTAAAGAGGCCCTCATACACGCATCCATCCAGGGCATCAATGCGACACAATTTTTGGCTTCCCCTGCCTAGGGCAAGCCTACAAAAGACCCACTTGCTTAAAGTGGGCACATTATTTAAAGAGACCTTCATGTACGTCTCTTCCCAGGGGCATGGAGGGCCACACAATTTTTTGGCTTCCCTGCCTAGGGCAATCCTACAAAAGACCCACTTACTTATAATGGCACAATATTAAAGAGGCCCTCATGCTCGCCTCCACCAGGGCATCAAGTGCCTCCCAACTTTGGCAGCCCTGCCTAGGGCAAAACTACAAAAGACCCACTTGCTTAAAATGGGCACACTTATTTAAAAAGGCCCCCAATGCACGCCTATATCCAGGGCATCAGAGTGCCACACAATTTTTGGCTGCCCTGCTCGCCTCCATCCAGGGGCATTGTGGTGCCTCCCAATTTTTGGCTGCCCTGCCTAGGCAATACTACAAAAGACCCACTTTCTTATAATACGCACAATATTAAAAGAGGCCCTCATGTATGCCTCCATCCAGGGGCATCAGAGTGACTCCCAACTTTTGCAGCCCTGCCTAGGGCAATACTACAAAAGACCCACTTGCTTAAAATGGGCACATTATTTAAAGAGGCCCTCATGCACGCCTCCATCCAGCGGCATCAAGTGCGACACAATTTTTGGCTGCCCTGCCTAGACAATACTACAAATGACCCACTTGCTTAAAAATGGTCACATTATTTAAAGAGGCCTTCATGTACGTCTCTTCCCAGGACATTGTGGTGCCTCCCAATGTTTAGCAGCCCTACCTAGGCAATACTACAAAAGACCCACTTACATAAAATGGGCACATTATTTAAAGAGGCTCTCATGCACCCTCTATCCAGGGCATTGGGGTGCCTCCCAATGTTTACTGCCCTGCCTAGGCATTACTACAAAAGACCCACTTCATTAAAATGGGCACATTATTTAAAGAGGCCCTCATGTACCCTCCATCCAGGGGCATCAGAGTGCCTCCCAATTTTTGGCTGCCCTGAGTAGGGCAATACTACAAAAGACCAACTTGCTTAAAATGGGCACATTATTTACGCCTCTTCCCAGGGGCAATGGGAGTGCCACACAATTTTTGGCTTCCCTGCCTAGGCAATCCTACAAAAGACCCACTTACTTAATAATGGGCACAATATTAAAAGAGGCCCCAGCTCGCCTCCATCCAGGGCATTGTGTTGCCTCCCAATTTTGGCTGCCCTGCCTGGGGCAATACTACAAAAGACCCACTTCCTTATAATGCGCACAATATTAAAAGAGGCCCTCATGTACGCCTCCCATCCAGGGGCATCAAGTGCCTCCCAACTTTTGGCAGCCCTGCCTAGGGCAATACTACAAAAGACCCACTTGCTTAAAATGGCACATTATTTAAAGAGGCCTTCATTTACGTCTCTTCCCAGGGGCATGGGAGTGCCACACAATTTTTGGCTTCCCTGCCTAGGCAATACTACAAAAGACCCATTTTCCTTAAATGGGCACAATATTAAAAGAGGCCCTCATGCAACGCCTCCATCCAGGGCATTGGGAGTGCCTCCCAATTTTTGGCTGCCCTGAGTAGGGCAATACTACAAAAGGCCCACTTCCTTACAAGGGGCACATTATTTAAAGAGGTCTATGCACGCCTCCATCCAGGGGCATCTTGGGGCAACTTTTGCAGCCCTGCCTCGGACAATACTACAAATGACCCACTTGCTTAAAATTGGCACATTATTTAAAGAGGCCTTCATGTACGCCTCTTCCCAGGGCATGGGAGTGCCACACAATTTTTTTATTAAAACATCTTTCATATAATCCAAAAAACTAACATACACCAACTCTGTGTCACAAATGGGTATGAGCCCTTAATATTTTTTCCATTAAAATCCATTTTGGTTTCATTTTGTAACGTTTTCTTGACAGTCCATAAAAGTGGCATAATAGTCTGACAACATTGTTCACAGCAGTGACCTTGGGGTCTGAAATTCTTACAGGGGTCTCCCCATGCTGTTCCCATGTCATTTGAGCACTGTTCTGATACTTTTGTGACATTTTTAGGGTTTTTCCATGCTGTCATGGATAACATTGGACTCGGTGCTCGGCCGAGTACACGAGTATCTTGGGATGCTCGGCCTGAGCTTCCAGAACCCGAGCATTTTAGTACTCGCTCATCTCTAGTGCAGTCGCCATTGTAGATACAAGCAAAGTTCAACATGCAGGTGAGAAATATCCGTGATCTTTCCACTCTCCATGCAGGAAGTTCTGAATTTTTCTACAGCTATTGTTGTGAATTACTATCCCAGTACCTTCCAGTCATTTCCAGTCTATTTCTAGTCTATTTCAAAGACTTGTACTTATGGAGCTGTACTTTGGGAAATGTAGTTTGGAAGATTCATGGATCAGACTAGAGTCTGGATCAGACTCATGGTTCTGAATATATCTACAGCCAAGGGTCATCAGGTGTGGATGAGAGGGTGGGTGGGTAAGAACTGACCAAGATACTAACAGCTAAGCAGAGGTCATTAAAACAGGGAGGGCGTGAAGGGGGCCAGTCCAAGACATGGTAGAATAATCATGAGGGATGCTACATAGCATGGGCATGAAGGTAAGACAATAGTAAAAGAGACAGAGTATATGCACAGCACACAGACAGTCAGAGTCCAGGAAAAGCTGAGTACACCCCAATGCGTACCCGAGACAGAGTATATGCACAGCACAATGTCTGTAACAAGTGATCTCTATATTTATGTATTTTATATTATTTTTCATTCTTCTCTTTTGCTCCATCCATCTTTTCTCCACACCATGCCTCCATCTATTACTGCTCTGTGCGTACATAAAGCCTTTCTGTATATTATTAATTTGTTTCTATGAGACAGAGCGGCTTACCCATAATCTTGCCCACAAGTAAGATGGCGACATGTGTAGTGTGGATCCGCCGGAAATGGGCGGAAACGGGGAATTCCAGAATGGGTACACAGGGTCTCTGACGTCACCGGAAGTCATTTTTCGGACCCTCTGCGCCCGGGAGCGTTCCCCACGCCGCTTCTCTGTGGCTTAGCAGTGGAACATGGTGCTAATAGGTACACCCACCACCATCAGGGGTCTCCTATATAAACCCCGCGTTTGAGCACAGCCCCCTGGATCAGTCTGAGGGAATGGATTTCTTTGACTCCTACCTGCATTACTATAGCACTTTAATTTTGAGCTATACCTTAGGCACCCACCTGCCTACCTACCTCTCCTTTCCTGTGCCTGTCAAATTTGTCTCCCTCCTCACTGCCTTCTTTCTTTCTTGAATACTGATTGTGATTTGTTTGATCCCACATTAACTTCTATGTATCCACTGTATTGAATAAACTTTTATTCTTGCATCAAATACACTGGCAAATAAAGCAGGGCGAGGAGACTTGGATTTCTTATCGCACCCATCGGTGCGTGGTAATGAGCGGCTTAGGAGCGCACAGGAACGCCCTATGAGACTTATTCAGGGAGCAGAAGTCACACTTTCATAGGTATAAAAGGCTAAATTTCATCTTTTATAGGGAGCATTTCCAACACAGGAGCAACGTTGGAAATGATTTGTGGGATGCAGGGACAGGTATTCAGAGGGTTGGGGGTGATTATGAGGGTCAGGTTCCCTTTAAGGAGGGGGATCATGTATCAGAGTAAAAATTCCTTGCCAAAAGCGAGCAGGGATTTTGATCAGTGATGTGGATCACTGATGAGCACTCAGCGGCTGGAGATGCATACACAGAGGTGGTCAAATGTTGAATAGAAAAATGGACAGAAAAAATAAGTCCTGGTGAAAAGTGAGCATCGGCACCGATTTGTGATATGGGCCACTGATCAGTGCTCGGCGGTTTCAGGACACACACAGAGAGGTGGTGCAAAAAGGGGGAGTGAAAAAGACTGAGGAAAAAAAGTCATGGTGAAAAGCGAGCACAGATGCTGATCGGTGATGTGGGTCATTGATCAGTGCTTGGTGGCATCAGGGCACACTCAGGTGGTGGTGCAAAAAAATGGAGAGAAAAAGACCGAAAAAAAAGTCCTGATGATAAGCGAGCACGTACACTAATCGGTGATGTGGATCACTGATCAGTGCTTGGCGGCTTCACAAACACAAGAAGGTTGCAAAAAGAGAGAGAAAAAAAGACTGTAAAAAAAGTCCAGATGGAAAGCGACCACGGATGCTCATCGGTGATGTTGGTCACTGATCAGCACTCGGCGCATTCAGAACATACAGGGAGGTAGTGCAAAAAAGAAAATTGACAAAAATCAAGAGATCAAGTACTGATCAGTGATCATGTACTAATCAGCGCTTGGTGGGGGGATAAGGAGGGGGATGGGGTGGGGGATTGGGGAGAGGGGGAGATTGGAAGAGGGGAAGAGAGAAGAGCTAAGAAGGAAAGAACAGAAAAGGTCTCTTTTATTTCTTCTTTCTTCTTTGAGAAGCAGTAGCAGCAGGTAGGTGCAAGAAGCAGAAGTGGTGTCACAGGCAAAATATTTATGAGGTATGGCGCCCCACTGGTCAGTGCGCCACTAAAGGGGTACTACACCCAGATTAGCGTGTGTGGTATCCCGGTGATCAGAGGATGGTAATGTTAATCTGAGGCCCTTGTGTACGCATTCATACACTTAGAGCTAGGGGACCCATTGGCTGAACCCGGCTGAACCAGGGTAACCGGTTCCGGTGGTAGGAGCTTAGGTGTAGTAAGAAGAGTGGGAAGGAGTGGCAGCTAGTCAGTTGTGAGGAGAGTGAACTGGAGGGTGCCTGTAAAGGAAGGCAACCCAGACAGAACCCAGATTCCTGGCTTGAGCATGTCCGGTGCCGACCGTCCTTATAACCAGTCTGGAGGGAACCCAGTCCAAAATGGAGGACATGCTTCAAGTGCGGTGCAGGTGTCTATCCCTGAGCTGTCAAACCGGAGGGTCGTGGGCTCGGTCCAAGGCACATCCCCACCAGGATCTCTGTCCAAGGTTTAAGCCCCTTAGAGAGAAGGGTAAACTCTAGCAGACCCATGGGCCTGGTTGGAAGAGGGCTCTGTGCAGGGAAGTTAGGAGAGTGCAGTGAGAGAGAAGAACAGAGGAAGAAACCTGAAGGAACATATTTGGGGGCCTCAGAGAGACTTTGCATCCTTTGGTGACTACCCGGCCAGCTACCCATGACTGTGTACTTTGTGAACTGTTTGAGAAGTCACCAGTAAATACCTGTGCAGAACAAGAAGGTCTCCTTTGTTTCATTTCAAGTCTGACCACCGTATTATAGAGGACTGCCCTGGGGACTCTGCTCCACCTGAGGGAAGCGACATCATCCAGCTGCCTACCCACCGTCCCCAGAGGTCTGCTGGCAGCGCTGGTGCCATCACCAGATTCCGCAGGTGGCATCATGAACTCTTTTATGTAACTTTTTCTAAACACCTTTTTGAGAGTCCACCAGGGCCACGGTCCGAGCACCGGCCACCGCTAACAGCGTCCAAAATTAATGTCCGGGATCCGAGCACCCTGGCCCTGGGAGGTCAGAGGCACCACAAGCCCCAGCCAGATTAGCAGCAGAACGGCACAGTGACTGCTCTCCTTATGTCTCTAACTGGAATGACCTTGAGAAGGGCAGTCACTGAGAGGTCAAATTTCTGATCTGCAGCCTGAATGGGTGATTGTGGAATCACTCCAATCAGGGCTGTGGGCTGGGACCTGCAGTATCCTACTCCATCCAAATTGCTTGAATCGGTGAAACACTGATTGACTGTTCAGAATTCAACAGTCAGTCAATCATCGTCACAGATGACAAAACCCCCCAAGGCGACGATGGTAGGATGGTAGGTATGTACTTCCAGAAGTTATTGGAATGGAATTTTTCAAGTGATCGCTGTCAAAGCACCCGCAGCGATAGCATAAAAGCTGGACATTCTGGGTACGTCCAATGTCGTGAATGCAAAAGTTTTCTGGACGTACCCAGTACGTCCAGTGTTGCAAACAGGTAAACAGGTTAATGTGATTATCACCATCTGGCAGTATAACCTGCATTATTCAGTCTCTTCTCCTTTAAGATTCTAGTGCATTGTGGGTCAGTTTTTTTAGCATTCTTGGGTAGCAGCAGCCATTTTAAGACAGGATTTATGCAGAGCACATGTGTTTGTCTTGTTCCTGCATTGCTCTTGAAACTTCCATCATTTTTGCCAAAGCATATCTTGTGAGAGTATTACTTATGTCTGTGCATTTCATACTGTAAGCTTTGTTGCTAAGTTACATAGCAATCAGTTTACATAGATATTATGTCTGTTAGGAAGCATGTATCTACTGTATATGTAGATCTCCATATTACTGTGTGATCCTTCATACTCTATATTATCATAATCATTCTGTATGATATGTGCATATACTGATTTGTGTTATCTGTATTCTCCTATTAATCCATTAATAGTTCCAACTAATCCATTAGGCTACAGAAGGAATAGTCTGTTTACATGGAATACAGAGAAGGTTAGGTCATATGCTGGATCACACACTGCATATAAACATGCAAGAAGGCAGAACACCAGTTGTGCAGGTTCGTATGCTTGATGGCATTGCAGATTAGTGTCTGAGCTGCCTTTCATTGCATAAATTATTCTGATGTGTGAAACAGACCACAATAGTGAATTTGGGCCATCAGGGTGGACCCAGACTGTAGTGGGCCCTGGTGCAAGAAATTTTTCGGGGGCCCCCTTCACCGCCGCCCGTGCCGCCGCCCCTCCACCCCCATACAAATATAATTTCCACCCAGGTACCTTATAGATGACCTTGTGTCTGATCAGGATCGTCTTTTTCTTTTCTTCATCTTGTCCTGACGCCATGATGACTTTTCACGTCTCTTAAAAATAAGAGTGCCATTATAATTCTGTCTAAATAAAAATATCTGCCCTACACTGCACTCCTGAACAAATAATCCCACTGTCCTCTCACACTGTGGGCCTCTATACTGTACCTTCTCATCACACTCTCTCTCTTCAACATACTCTCTCATCCTTGCTGTGGCCTCACACTGTCACCCCATGCAGCCTCCTCTACCCCATGCAACCCCCCACACAAACAAATACTACCCAGTCGTGACTGCATCCATCCCGCCCCCACGCTACCCAGTCTTTATTATGTTTGACCTCACATTTTTCTTATCCCGTATTCTCTCCAAACTACCTCCGTACTCATCACCCACTTGCTCCCCATACTATGTCTGCACACAAAATACCCCCTCACCACCATACTGAGTCCACACCCGTCCCTCCTTTCTCCTCATACTGTGACTGCACCCAACACCCCCTGATCCACCATTCTGTGTCCATACCCATTCTTCCTCATTCCCCATATTGTGTCTGCACCCACCTCCCCTCACTTCCTATACTTTTTCTGCACCCATTCCCCCTAACTACTCATATTGTCTGCACACATGCCCATACTGTGCACTCAGATTTAGCCTATGGCTCCCCATACTGTGTCTGCACCTATTACCCACTTGCTCCCCATTCTCTGTTCTCAAATCCTGTCCTCCATTTGCTGCACATGATACACTCCCCCTCCCTCCATTTACAGACCATCACATGCACCCCCCCCTCCATTTGCAGACCATCACTCTCTCCACCCCATGCTGACCATTACTCTCCTCTCCCCTCCTCCCTCTGCTGACCATCACACTCCTCTCTCCCCCCTCTGCTGACCATCACTCTCCTCTCTCCCCCCTCTGCTGACCATCACTCTCCTCTCTCCCCCCTCTGCTGACCATCACTCTCCTCTCTCCCCCCTCTGCTGACCATCACTCTCCTCTCTTCCCCCTCTGCTGACCATCACTCTCCTCTCTCCCCCCTCTGCTGACTATCACTCTCCTCTCTCCTCCCTCTGCTGACCATCTCTCCTCTCCCCCTCCCTCTGCTGACCATCTCTCCTCTCCCCCTCTGCTGACCATCTCTCCTCTCCTCCTTCCTCTGCTGACCATCTCTCCTCTCCTCCTTCCTCTGCTGACCATCTCTCCTCTCCCCCTCCCTCTGCTGACCATCTCTCCTCTCCCCCTCTGCTGACCATCACTCTCCTCTCTCCCCCCTCTGCTGACCATCACTCTCCTCTCTCCCCCCTCTGCTGACCATCACTCTCCTCTCTCCCCCCTTCTGCTGACTATCACTCTCCTCTCTCCTCCCTCTGCTGACCATCTCTCCTCTCCCCCTCCCTCTGCTGACCATCTCTCCTCTCCTCCTTCCTCTGCTGACCATCTCTCCTCTCCCCCTCCCTCTGCTGACCATCTCTCCTCTCCCCCTCCCTCTGCTGACCATCTCTCCTCTCTCCCTCCCTCTGCTGACCATTTCTCCTCTCCTCCTTCCTCTGCTGACCATCTCTCCTCTCCCCCTCTGCTGGCCATCTCTCCTCTCCTCCTTCCTCTGCTGACCATCTCTCCTCTCCTCCTTCCTCTGCTGACCATCTCTCCTCTCCCCCTCCCTCTGCTGACCATCTCTCCTCTCCCCCTCCCTCTGCTGACCATCTCTCCTCTCCCCCTCCCTCTGCTGACCATCTCTCCTCTCCCCCTCTGCTGACCATCTCTCCTCTCCCCCTCCCTCTGCTGACCATCTCTCCTCTCCCCCTCTGCTGACCATCTCTCCTCTCCTCCTCCCTCTGCTGATGAATCTCTCCTCTCCCCCTCCCTCTGCCTCCATTTACTGACCATAATAATGTCCCTCTCCCTCTCCCCCAATTACGCTGGCATGAGGACTTCCGTGTCTTCCGTGTCTTCAGCTCCATTAGAGTGGAGCACTTTCCACCGCCGCTGTTTCGCGCCTCTGCGGCGCTGTGACGTCGGCAGCGTGATGACCCCTGGTGACGTCACCCTGACCCGGAAGTGTCCGTGGTCAGGGCTTCAATTGTACGAGTTAGATGCTCGTACAGCTGATTAGTGTGAGCAGCACTTTCTCTGAGCCGCTGTCAGTTTGACTGCGGCTCAGAGAGAGAATGTCCGACTCACACTGCCGACGGCGCCCACCTGCTGTACCTCCGAGCCCCCCGCCAGCACCCCTTCAGGTACGCTGCTGGGCTCCGCCCCCTGCCTTTGGAGCTCGGCCAGCAGCAGAGTGACAAAGGAGGAGCCCGGGCTGTCAGTGTCTCCGGGCCTCCCTCCTGGCCTCTGCAACCCGGGCCCCTCACTGGAGTCAGCCCTGTGAGGCATAGCATCCCACAGGGGAGTGAATGGCGGCAGCGCTGTAATCAGAAAGTGGAACGGACCCGCCGCTGGAGCCTTCAGGGGCCCCCTAGCTGGCCGGGGCCCTGGTGCAGCTGCACCAGCTGCACCACGGTAGTTCCGCCCCTGTGGGCCATGTGCACTGGCACACTACCAATAACAGGTTTGTATGCACTCCATGGAACACACAGACAAGACACAGACAAATTATACACCCGTCTGAATAAACATAACACTGTGCTTGTGGTATGTTAGTTTTATTGTCTGCACTATTGTCATTATTCAGCCACCAGGTACCGTTGTCTTATAAGCACAACAGAAAGACTGCAGTCTGAAGAGGCAGGACATGCAAGACAGCGATCCAGAGTAATGGAGAAGTACCCCCATGGGACCAAAAGTGCTGCCAAGTGAAGCTGAGCATGTCCGTGATCAGATATGTGCAAACGGACAAAGCTGAAATTGGCAGTAAGATAATTAGGGCTCACTGTGCCACCACAGTGGTGCATGTAACACATTACATTTTAGTACTAAAAGACTCGAGACTCAGACTGAACCTATAGTTAGCTACAGTAGATAGTTATATTGACTGGATGAGACTAAATGTTTTGCCAAGAACAACGACCGGTTTCTCTGGGGTTGCTGTCACGTTCAATATCCACGCTCATGTATCATGAAGGCACGCAAAAAACTTCGGGCCATATCTGAACTTTTTCAGGAGGGAGTTACTCAAAGTAATTTTAGTGTGAGATAATTGTTTAGATTTGTTAAATTTTGTATCCAGTTTAGCAGTTGCAGCATTTGTTTATGTAATACTATTGTATAGGTTTTGAGGAGTCTGATCGCTTAAGGGCAATGAAGAGCAGAGACGGGTTCTTGGGTGCAAAGTATTTATAAACACACAGCAAACAAGGTGAACTTATTATACAGCAAAAGCACACAACATAACACAACCCCAATATATATAACGTCGAGCACAGTCCTTATGGAAGCAGTCCGAAAAACCAATAGTCCAAAACCGGTAAATCCGGATGCATGTAGTCCATAGCACAAGTCCTGGTACCGGAGCGACCGGAAGATATAGTCCGTGGCAAAAGGTCCCCACACCCGGATGACCGGGTAACAAGTTTAAACACAGTTCCGAGTAGGTGATGAAAACACAAGTTCCACAAAGCACACAGTACATACGGTAGTAACCGGGGAAGTTGCTCACCAACTTGAATGTCCGAGCCTGAAGGTATAAGCAGCGGCACCAGAAGCACAATGCAGGAAGCTGTAAAGTGAACCGAGATCTCACAGAGCTCCAGGGAAGTGAGTGAATCCAGGAGAACAGCTGAGCAAGAGCAAACCAGAACCAGTATACTCAAGCAATGAATGCTCAGCTGAGCCAGGTCTTTATGTAAACGAGACAGGAAGAAGGGCAAAACAAAACAATGATCTCCATGCTGACTGAGGGCAAAATGGTCACACGGCAAGCCGGAAAACCTGGAATACTGACATTACTCCCCCCCTGCAAACGACCTCAGGACGAACCCGGACCGGGCTTGTCCGGATACCTCCGATGGAACTGCGCAACTTTCTGGGGAGCGGAGATGTTACCTACCGGTTCCCAAGAATCGTCCTCGGGAGAGTACCCCTGCCAACGAACAAGATACTGAAGCCGATGCCTATGGAGCCGAGAGTCGATGATGTCCTGAACCACAAACTGTTCGTGCCCATCAACCACCACCGGTGGGGGGGGAGGCACAACGCGTCCCTGAAATGTATTATGGAAAACCGGTTTCAATAAAGATACATGAAAAACAGGATGTACCTTCAGAGTCCGTGGTAACTTCAGCCGACAGGCCACAGAGCTCACAATTCCGGTAATCTTGAACGGGCCAATGAATTTCTGTCCTAGTTTTCGTGAAGGAACACCCAACTTCAGATTCTTCGTGGATAACCACACCGAATCCCCTACCTTATACACGGGTGCGGGTCTTCGGTGGACATCCGCTGACTTCTTGTAACGCTCCTGAGCCGCGGCCAGTGACTCTTTTAGCACTTCTAGATTCTGCTGTAGAATCATCACTCTGTCCCCAACCGCTGGGACCGACGTAGCAACTGGCGACCTAGGTAAAATAGTTGGATGATAACCCAGGTTGGCGAAAAAGGGTGTTACCTTGGTGGAACTGCTCTGAGTATTGTTGTATGAGAACTCTGCCAGGGAAGCAGCTTGTACCAATCATCTTGGAGATGGCTGACATAACATCGCAGGTACTGCTCCAGGGTTTGATTAGTCCGTTCCGTCTGTCCATTTGTCTGGGGATGGTAGGCAGAAGATAAACATACGTCAATATGCAATGCAGAACAAAACCCCTTCCAGAACTTGGAGGTGAATTGCACCCCCCGGTCAGAGATGATCTCATCCGGTACCCCATGTAACCGAAACACGTTCTGGACTACTAGATCTACTGTCTCTGCGGCGGAGGGGAGGCCGGTACATGGTATGAAATGAGCCGCTTTAGTCAATCGGTCTACTACCACCAAAATAGTATTGTGGCCCCCTGAGTCAGGCAACTCCACGATGAAGTCCATCGAGATAGACCCCCAAGGGCGAGATGGTACGGGTAGCGGTTGAAGAAGTCCTGTAGGAGCAACCCGAGGCACTTTGCACCGGGCACAGACCACACATGAGTGTACATAGTCTTTCACATCCTTTAAACAGGTGGGCCACCAGAAAAAACGGCTTAAGAACTCCTGCGTCTTCTGTACCCCCCTATGACCTGCCAACACTGAATCATGGACCAATTTGAGGACCCGAAGTCTTACAGCCTCCGGGACATAGATACGCCGTTCCCTCAGCCACAAACCATTCCTAAGGACCAGATTTACGTCAGTAGGTGGAGCAGCAAGGAATACGTCACCATCATAGGCCAGCTTGAGGTCCTTCCACAGGTCCCGGTCCTGGAGTACTCCAACGAAATTGGCATCCGATAGGATGGTCTTGGATGGGGTTCCTGGCACGGAGTCCACAGCGTGGATTCGGGACAAGGCATCAGCTTTCCATTACGTGACCCTGGACGGTACGAGAGAATAAAATTAAACTGGTTAAGGAACAGGCTCCACCGGGCTTGCCGTGGAGACAGGCACCTGGCAGATTTAAGGAATTCCAGGTTACGATGGTCTGTGAGCACTACCACTTGTTGTGAAGCCCCCTGCAAATGATGTCTCCATTCCTTAAACGCGGAAATAATGGCTAACAGTTCTTTATCTGCAATATCATAGTTCCTTTCTGCAGGGGACAACCGACGAGAAAAGAAAGCACACGGGTGTAGGAGTTCCTTGTCCCCAGTCCGTTGTGAAAGGATAGCCCCTAGTGCGTTATCGGAAGCATCGACTTCCACAATGAAAGGGAGTGCGGGATCCGGGTGTGTCAGTATGGGCGCCGAGGTAAAACAAACCTTGAGACGATCAAAAGCCTCCTGGGCCTGCGTGGACCATACGAACCTCTGCCCCTTCTTGGTGAGCAAGGTGATAGGACGCACAATCTCCGAGAAGTTGCGAATGAAGCGTCTGTAAAAATTTGCGAAACCGACAAAGCGTTGTACCTCCCTGATGTTTCCTGGTACCGGCCAGTCTAGAATCGCCTGGATCTTGCTGGACTCCATGTTTAATCCCTGAGGAGAGATAACATACCCTAAGAAGTGGATCTGCGAGCGATGGAATTCACATTTCTCCAGCTTGATGTATAGGTGGTTATCTCTCAGACGGGTAAGTACAGCCTTTACATGCTCCTGGTGTTCCTGTAGAGAATCAGAGAAAATTAAGATATCGTCCAGGTATATCACCATAAACTGATCCAATAGATCCCTGAATATATCATTGACCAGGTGTTGAAAAGCAGCGGGAGCGTTACAGAGCCCGAAAGGCATTACAAGGTACTCAAAATGGCCATAGCGACATCTGAATGCCGTCTTCCACTCGTCTCCGGGACGTATACGGAGCAGGTTGTATGCCCCCCGAAGATCCAATTTGGTGAAGATCTTGGCCTGCCGTACTCTCTCCAACAGTTCGGGAATCAATGGTAGCGGATACCGGTTCCGGACGGTTATTTTGTTAAGCTCCCGGTAATCGATACACGGTCTCAGAGTCCCATCTTTCTTTTTCACAAAAAAGATGGGAGCCCCTGCGGGTGAGGATGAAGGTTGGATAAACCCCTTGGCTAAACTTTCGTCGATATAGTCTTTCAATGATTGTAACTCCGGAGCCGCTAACGGGTAGACAGGACCAAACGGGATCTCGGCCCCTGGAAGTAAGTCTATGGGACAATCGTATGGTCTATGCGGGGGAAGCTGGTCTGCTTTTTTCTTGTCGCATATATCTGTAAACTCCTTATAGACTGGGGGGAGAACAGGTACCTGTATAATGTCCTCCTCATCGTACGTTACCGGTACTGCTGGACTGATGGTCGGGCCGGCCTGGGGATGGAAAGATACTTCCTTTGTCTCCCAATTGATGATTGGATTTTCAGACTGCAGCCAAGGGAGACCTAAAATGACTGGAAAGTGAGGAGAAGAAATCAACATAAAAGGCAGTGTCACCTGATGACCTGGTTTCATTACACAGTTGAGGGGTACTGTCTCCTGATCTACAGGTCCCGAAACTAATGGAGAACCGTCCACCGTTTCCATGGTTATCGGTGAGACTCGTTGTTGTGACTTGATACCGTGTCTCCTGGCAAAAGAAGAGTCCATGAAGTTACCTCCCGCCCCGGAGTCTATCATGGCAGATGTCGGAATTAACTGCCCCTCCCACTGGATCTGAATTGGAAGAGAGCAA
This sequence comes from Allobates femoralis, assembly GCA_033576535.1. Taxonomy (NCBI): domain Eukaryota; kingdom Metazoa; phylum Chordata; class Amphibia; order Anura; family Aromobatidae; genus Allobates; species Allobates femoralis. Next base: position 29,849 of record JARQOC010001620.1, read on the forward strand.
TGGGTAGAATTGTCCTTAGGTGAAGCTGACATTAGTACAGAAGGGAAAACCGCATCCAGGTGTATACTTGAGTCAGAGATCTCGGATTCTGCGTCCGTGTTATCACACTCAGTTACAGCTGCCAGAACCTTATTTGGACGTTTAGGGCATTTAGGGCAGTTAATCAAAAAATGATCAGATTGACCACAATAAAAGCATAAACGCTCACGGAGCCGGTAGTCGCGACGTTCGTTGCTTTCCCGTCGTTGTAATGAGTCCACTTGCATGGGAATGTCCTCGGCCTCCCGTGAACTCCTAGTAGCGGGCTCTCTAGGAGGGAAAGCAGAATTAGTCATCCGGTTTACAGCTGCCCACTTTTCCTGTCTACGCTCCGTCAATCGGGTATCAATGCGTACGCAGTGTTGCAGAAACAGTTCAAAGTCCTGGGGAGACTCGGCCCGAGCTAACTCGTCCTTAATGGAACCGGACAGTCCCTTTTTGAACACTGATAACAGCGCATTATTTCCCCAATCGACATCCACCACTAACCTTTTAAATTCAGTACCATATTCAATGACAGACCGCTTTCCTTGACGTAGGGAAAGCAGAGCCGTTTCTGCGGTAGTACGGCGATTAGGGTCATCAAACATTTGCGCCATTGCTGTTATGAAATTATCCAGGTTATTCAAACGGATATCGTGACTTTCAATCATGGGATTGACCCAAGCCAGTGCTCGTGATGTTAACAACATGACTATGCATAATACTTTTGACCGATCTGACCGGAAATAGTTAGCATGTACATCAAAAAACAGCATACATTGATTGATAAACCCACGGAACTGAGTACGGTCACCACTGAACCGAAACGGGGGTAATTTAGGCATACTGGTGGCTGGTGTGGGTATTTTTCCCAGGTCTTCCACTCTGGTTTGCACATCTCGGAGAGCCTGACCCACAGCCTGGTGATCATGGCCTAACTGTCTCTCCATGTCCAGGACCTTATGTTGCACCGCCTCCATCTCCTGCTGCAAGGAGTTAACCATGGAGAAAAGCTTCTCCACCCGTGTCTCCGTCATTGCCCTAAGCAGACTCCTCTTTTGGCTTGAGTATAATGTAATACTATTGTATAGGTTTTGAGGAGTCTGATCGCTTAAGGGCAATGAAGAGCAGAGACGGGTTCTTGGGTGCAAAGTATTTATAAACACACAGCAAACAAGGTGAACTTATTATACAGCAAAAGCACACAACATAACACAACCCCAATATATATAACGTCGAGCACAGTCCTTATGGAAGCAGTCCGAAAAACCAATAGTCCAAAACCGGTAAATCCGGATGCATGTAGTCCATAGCACAAGTCCTGGTACCGGAGCGACCGGAAGATATAGTCCGTGGCAAAAGGTCCCCACACCCGGATGACCGGGTAACAAGTTTAAACACAGTTCCGAGTAGGTGATGAAAACACAAGTTCCACAAAGCACACAGTACATACGGTAGTAACCGGGAAGTTGCTCACCAACTTGAATGTCCGAGCCTGAAGGTATAAGCAGCGGCACCAGAAGCACAATGCAGGAAGCTGTAAAGTGAACCGAGATCTCACAGAGCTCCAGGGAAGTGAGTGAATCCAGGAGAACAGCTGAGCAAGAGCAAACCAGAACCAGTATACTCAAGCAATGAATGCTCAGCTGAGCCAGGTCTTTATGTAAACGAGACAGGAAGAAGGGCAAAACAAAACAATGATCTCCATGCTGACTGAGGGCAAAATGGTCACACGGCAAGCCGGAAAACCTGGAATACTGACAGTTTAGGTGTGCTTGGTGTAGTTGAGAAAGGACTATTTCTCAGAATTTCTAGAGCTTATCTCAGTGCAAGAAAGTATTTGGTTAGGGTATACAGGTAATTTAATATACGTTTGTGAAAAGTTGTGCTGCACTGCAGGCAAGCCTAAACTTTGCACGCAAATAGTTGTTCCAGATCCAAGAGGGTTAATGGGCAACCAGCGGCCGGTTTAGACAGGCACACTAGTAGGTAAATTTACAGTATATATGGGTAGTACATACTGCTTCGGTGCTGAGCCTCCTGGCTGACTGTAAAGTATTTTGAGTGTTTTCTTCAGTTTCTGCACACGCGCATTCATGTAAGGGCCCTTTCACATCAGCGTTTTTTGAAATTTGTGGCAGATGCGGTGAAAAAACCGCATCTGCCGCGATTACCGCATACCGGCTGCACTTGCGGCATGGTTGCGGTAAACGCCATGCAAAGTATAGGCGTACTTGCGGCAGGTGCGGCAAGTGCGGTTTTGCACTTGCGGCAAGTGCGGCCGCGAAAAAAAACGCATCTGACTGCGTTTTTTTTCGCGGCCGCACCTGCCGCAAGTGCAAAACCGCACTTGCTGCACCTGCCGCAAGTACGCCTATACTTTGCATGGCGTTTACCGCAGCCGCGCCGCAAGTGCAGCCGGTATGCGGTAATCGCGGCAGATGCGGTTTTTTCACCGCATCTGCCGCGAATTTAAAAAAACGCTGATGTGAAAGGGCCCTAACTTAAGTAAAGTATATTTGGTGAATGAATTGGTGTTGGAGTCAGTTTTGTCAATTGTGCTTTCGTTGAATGCTAAGGAATCCACCCCCCCAGGTACACGGCATACATTTACTCACCTTTTCTGGGGACATTGGTGAATCTTATCTGCTGCTCCAGGAGCCTGTTATTGTGTGAACCACTCATGTCATGTTGACAGTGCTTCAGCTAATAACTGAACTTAGCAGTTCAGAGCGACTTAAAAGGGAACTCCGGGGAGATTAAAAAAAATGTTGTATTGTCCCTTCCCTCCTACATGATGAAGCAGAGCTGGGCACTAGAGTTCCAGTGTCTATAGATCTCTTACAAATCAATAAAATCATATCTGCTCCTCAACACTCACCCTTCCTTTCAGGGACAGAGAAATGATTTGTTGACGGCATGAACCTTGAGGGCTCCAGGATCATTTAACATTCCCGCCCCTCACACTTCTTTATGGGAAGGGGGCATGGTCACGAGCCCCATGGTCACACTAAAATCCTGCCTCTAATAAGCCATCCTATGTAATAACAAGGGCTGTTCTCTCATCAAATAGAAATGATGTCACCAAACAGGTATAATAATATATGCTGTGATCTTTTGCTGTACAATGATATGATGGTGCATAATGTGTACTGTCATGTATCAGGCACTGCATTTGGTTTATTTAGCACTTGGTAGCTTCCTGTCCCATGAAACTTTAGCACTATGCCTGACTGAATTTCTCTGTCTCTGAAGGGAGAGGTGAGTGCTGAGGAGCAGATATTATTTTATTGATTTATAAGTGATCTATAGATCCTAACACTGTAGTGTCCAGCTCTGCTTCATCATGTAGGAGGGCAGGGTCTTTAACTGAGCTGCAGACAACAACAGACACCATGAACACCGGGGAAGACTCAGCGGCGGCGCTGTACCTGAGAAGGGTGAGTAAAAAACACTTTTTTCTTTCAAAGCAAACTGCAGCAGTGAAGAGAGGTTTTTTTCTGGATCAAAAACCCCTTCTAATAAACTGCTGGCCCTTACGCATTCATACATGTACAAAATGAATTTTAAGTCTAAATGGAATTAAAGTTTTTTCTGGTCTTTAAAATATCAGGCCCTTTTCTTTAGTTTATCAATTTTAAAGAACTGGAAAACCCCATTAATTTTTAACGAAAATACCACATCCCTCCTCACATATCGTTATTGTTACTAATTTTATAGAAAATATTTGTTTAATTTTCACTTAATTCTAAATGATACAGTATAGTATCCCTTTGGTGTATTTTACATATGTACACAGTAAACTGCATTCCCAATTGAATCATGCTGATACATACATTGACAGTGTTCACAATTCATATACTTTGCATAATGGTTGTGTTGCCATGGTTAAATACTTTCCCAATTCACTCAATTCTAAGCTCATGCCCTTACTGTGTCCCCAGAGATCACCATCTGGAGAATAATGTGACAGAGAGAACAAGACTCCTGCAGTCAGTCCTCTGTCGCACAACAGAGCACAAATGGGCAGCTAATGGTATTTAAATTGGCAGCATGGGGGAGGTGGAAATAAATGAGAGTTTTATTGCAGAATCTTGGCAGAAAACAGCAGAGTGAAACATGTGACATATCATTTTGTCTAATGTACCTCACATCCCTCTAATCACTTTTTCCATTGCTCATCTCACTGCTTCATATAAACTACCACTAACTTCTGTTATCGACCACAGTTAACTACAGTTGAACCAGCTAGATCAAGACAGGTCTATTATAGAAAATTAAAGTGTTATGGATGTTTGGTAATGCAATTAAGGACATACGTACCATAAAGGCAACACAGGCTGCTGCTTTGGGCCTCTGAGAAAAGGGGTAGAATTTTGGTTGGTTCCATGCCCTTCAAAGTTGGCCAACAAGAACTTGTACAGGACTTCTCTCCCTAGAGAACTGACATTGTTAGGAAACAAACGAACCTAGGTGGCAAAATCAGGCATCATGATTTTTGGCCCAGTTAGATCTTTGCTAAAACCCCTGCTCTTCAGTTTAACAAAAGGAATACAAGGCTACTGCATTATTGCTATCATGTCTGTCCAACTGGTCCCGTAGTAATTTACTACAATGATGGCTGATTCTTCATACCTCTTTGTCAGAGCTATAGTGTTCGTACTCTTGTAGATTCAATGTGTGGCACTGTACACTCATCCCCTTAAGGAGCTGGCAATGTTTTAGGATTTTTTAGTTTTAGTTTCCTCTTCCTGTTATTTCAACATCATTAACTTAATTATTTTTCCATTGACTAAACAGTATGAGGATATTTTTTTACATGACAAGTTGTACATTTACATGACCCATTGATTTTACCATATAATGTACTGAAATCCGGAAAAAAAAATCATCTGTGGTGAAATAATGCAAATAATTCAATACCGTTATTGATTTTTTCAGTTTTGATTCTACATCATTCACTGTATGGTAAAATGGACCGGGCAACATGATTTTCCATGTCAGTACGAATACTATATATACTATACTGTATATTTTGTGGAAGGTGTGATTATGTGGAGTCAGCTTTTCTCTAATGTCAGATCTGTGGCCTTTCATCATCTATTTATCCCCTGCTGTGAGGTCCAGCTGCTAATTACCTGAAGCCATGTAACTTCTCACAATCCACCCCACCTGAGTTTTTAGTGTGCCCTATAAATTTAGTTCTGTCTTAAGGGGTACACCCGTCGGGGTTTGCATGCGTGGCATCTCATGCAAAGTGGCATTGAATGCTTTGTGGCTTACAGTTACTTCATGGCTGTGAGATAGGGCAGGAGTCAGGTAACCCAATCTCTTTCATTCTCTTTTTTAACTATGTCCTTTATTTCAATGTCTATCTTTCCATGTGCCTTTGCCATTCACTTTCACCGCCCCTTCCCTCTCCATCACCCCTCATCCACATAAGTCCCTCTCTCCTTCCTTCTACTATATTGAGCTCCCATGCTGTCTTCACCTTACTCAATAATCCCAGTCTATCATATTCCAGGGTGTTGCATCATAAACAATGTCACAATTGCAAAAACTATTTGCTTTTTCTCTTTTTACTGCTGCTCCTGTCACGTGATATCTCTCCAAATCCTGTTTCACACTCTGGCAACTTCAACCCCTCTCTCACCTCACCTAGCAACCATGCTAGCCTCATCAACATTACCCGCACACCTTCATCTCCCTCTTTTAACTGCGCTCACTGGAATCCACAGTTTGTATGCAACAAGCTTCCCTCTATCCACAACTACTTTCTCACTAACTCTCTTAATCTGCTGGCCCTCACAGAAACCTGGACTTGGTTTCTCCAGCTGCTATCTCTCATGGCGACTTACATTTCCCCCATTCCCCGAGACCTGGGAACAGACATGGTGGTGGAGTTGGCTTACTCCTGTCCCCACAATGTACTTTCCAGGTCATCCCCCAGCTCCATCACTCTCATTCCCTTCTTTTGAGGCCCACGCTACTAGGCTCTTCCACCCCCTCCCCTCAGAGTAGCAGTGGTATACTGCCCCCCAGGGTCACCCACGCAGTTCTTTGACCATTTCTCCGCGTGGCTGCCGTGTTTCATGTCCTCGGAATTACCAACCCTTATTCTGGGAGACGTCAAAATCCCCATAAACAGCCCCATCTCCCCATCTGCATCCCAACTCCTATCTCTAACCACCTCTCTTGGCCTCTTACAGCTCTCAACCTCTAAGACTCACAAGAATGGCAACACCCTTGACCTGATCTTTATCCGGCTCTGTTCAACCTCCTCCTAAGATAACTCGCCTCTTCCTCTCTCTGATAACAACATTGTCTCCTTCACGCTCACAAATCCTTACCCATCACAGCACACTGCTACCTATCACACATTGAGAAATCTACAGGCCATTAACCCTCAAACACTCACAGGCCCTCTCATCTCACCACTGTCCCCAATCTCTGCCTTCTCCTGCCCTGATCTGGCAGTGAATCACTATAATGATTCTCTCAGAAGCACACTGGACCAAGTAGTGCCCCATACCCTCAGAACCTCCAAACACAGAGTGAAACAGCCCTTGCTAACGTCACAAACTTGATTCCTCCAGCGATGCTCTATGAGTACTGAACATCTATGAAGGAAAATCCGCACACCAGAAAACTTCATTCACTATAAATGTATGCTGAGAACTTACAACTCTACCATTCACCTTGCCAAACAGACCTACTTCACCACCCTGATCGCCTCACTATTCAACAACCCAAAGAAACTCTGACACTTTTCACTCTCTACTCAGTCCTAAAGTGCAGGCCCCTGTCACTGACCTCTATGCTGATGATCTGGCTTCTTACTTCACTAAAAAAAATAGAAGATATCCGGTCAGGAAACCCCCAATTTTCCAAACCCCCCAAATCCTTTTTAAGCGGCCGTAAACCCCTGTCGACATCGGGGAGCGATATTGTTAGCGTTTCACGTGACGGCGATCGCTTCCAAAATCGCTCCACGTGGTGAGATGCCCAAGCCGACTCCCCAGGTGGGGGACAGCGAGATCGCTGGAAACCTATGGTACCTTGGGTTATAGGGCCGCGCGGGGGTTAGTAACCCAAATTTGTCCATATTTTCCCTTCCCCCCGCATAGGCTCTCCCGCGGGGAGATATTCATGTGGTGTTTTCCCCCCACGAGAACCCGATTTTTTAAATCGTTCATCCCCAAGTTGAGCCCCGGAGTCAGTCTCGATTTTGCGATTTTATCATTTCTGTTGTGTATTTGCCGTCACACGACAGCCCTCTTTTCAAGCGATTTTTAAATTCGGGCGCGTTCAAGCGATATCTTTAAGATATCGTGGTGTGCGGGCTTTCCCCCTATCTCTCTTCACCTTTCCCCTTTCCCCACTTCCCATTAACCCCGTCACAGGAAAAAAAATGTCTCCAGGCTCCTCTCGTTCCCCCCCATGCATCCCCTCCCCCCTCCTCTCCACCTATTAGTCTTCTCTCGGGGTCACCCTCACCTAACCAAAATCTTAACTCTCCCCCTTTTGGCTTACCCCCCTTTTTTTCCAAAAGTCAAACATTACTCCTTATTAAAGAAAACTTTCTTGACCCTCCCGCCCCCCAAACCTCCCGACCAGTCTCCAATCTTTTCCCCTTATCTCTAAACTCCCGGGCGGCCCGGGCACCCCCTGCCCCACCCGTTCCCCCTCCCCTGACTCTCTTTTTAGACCCATTATCCCCTGGTTTCCGCCCCTACAAATTTTCAGAAAATTCCCCCAAAGTGTCCTGACCCTTTGGGCCAAAAAGTAAGGGACCCTCTTGCTTTTAGTCTTGATTTCTGCCGCCTTTTACACTGTTTACCCCCTCCTTCCCCTCCATGCTGACTCCCTCGGATCAAGGAAAATGGCTCTCTCCCGGTTTCTTCTTTTCTTTTATCGCT
>JARQOC010001621.1:0-37758 GCA_033576535.1 Allobates femoralis
ATGGGAAATTCACTGCAGTGCAGACATTGCATAAAAATTACGCAGTGCGTTTTCCGGGAGAAAGCGCAGCTTCGTAAACAATTGATATGTCAATTGTTTACGCAGCTGCTCTCCTGCGTATTCTCCCAGAGGGGAGGAAGAATCCTGCTCCCTCCCCCCCTCTGTGATCGCCCATTAGATTGTATTAATATACACTGCGAAATCTAAATTAAACAAAAGCAAGTGAATGAAAAATAAAAAAGAATCAATACTTCACCTGTCCGACACCTTCTCCCGCTGTCTGGTCTCGGTTGTAAGTGAGATCTCTTCTGACAAGACCTGTGGTGATGTCAGAGGGGCGTTCCCGGGCACTCGCGGTCATGTGATACATATCACATGACCGCGAACAGCCAATCAGCGCTGGGAACGCCCCGGGAACGCCCCCCCCTCTGACGTCACCACAGGTCTTCTCAGTACACCTCTCACTTGGAACCGGAGAGTGGCGGAAGGCACCAGACAGCGGGAGAAGGCGTCGGACAGGTGAAGTATTCATTCTTTTTTCTTTTCCATACATTTGCCTCTGTTTAATTTAGATTTCACAATGTATATTAATACACTGTGAAATCTAATGGGGCGGTCACAGAGGGGAGGAGGAAGCAGGATTCTTCCTCCCCTCTGTGACATCACTGCGCTTTCTGGAGTAAAGAAAGCGCAGTGTGAGAAAGCCCCTGCGTATTTTGTTGCGCTTTTTTGCGCGGCCGAAAAACGCGTCAAAAAGCGCGCGCAAAAAAGCGCAGCAAAATACGCAAATGTGTGAACGCAGCCTTAAGGTACCGTTACACGTCTCAATGTTGTAACAATATCACCAGCGATGTCATGGGCGCGCGGTCATTAGGACGTCGTCTAGACATCGTTGGTGAGATGTCACACGTGTAGATATTGTGCACGACGCACCAATGATGTAGCGAGCAGCGATCATTCACACAACCCAGCGGATGATACTTGTTCTCTGATGTGAATAGGAGAAGTCGTTACGGACATCGTTATCGCGGTGTCACACACGTTTGAGCGATATCATTAATTATCTCATACCGTGTAACGGGGCCTTAAGGCTGGCTTCACATCTGCTATTCGGGGGTTGTGTTGGTTCCAGGTAAAATCCTGAAGCCTCCTGACCAGGCTGTGTCCCTATATTTAACATGGGGATGTAGGGGCATCAGGTGGCACCAGGATTTTGCCTGACAGACGGGTGCGACGTCTCGTTTGCACCCTGACCGCAGGTGTTGTAGTTTGAGGCGGCTTGAAAAATCCTGATGTGTCCTGATGTGGTGCAATGCGTCACAACGAGCCATTGCTGCCTATGAAGCCTCCTCCAGCCGAAGGGGAATGGCCTGGAACAAAAGAGGCCATTGAAAGCATCTTAAGTCAGATCAAGGGGGAGTGGCTGGCATTGTGAGGAGGTGTGGCCAGCGTGAAGAGGGGGTGTGGCCAGAATGAAGACTTGGCAAGTTGGCTGCTTCTCACTGCAGTGCAGGAAACTTAATTCCCGACTGGGACAGCGGGACAGAGGCTCAAAATTGGGACTGTCCTGCTGGATCCGGGATGGTTGGGAGTTATGCATTCACTCAGTGGTGAACTTATCCAATTCCACAGCATGAAATTATCATTCTGCGGAGATGTGGAAGTGCGGTAACTTGTACCGAAGCTGAAATAACGCTGCAGTGGGGAGAAACACAGTGATCATGAGGTTTCTAGAAATCACCCACTATGTACTGTACAACGCAGCATTTTGGATGCAGTGGCTATATCCAAAATTGTGAGCACACAGCCTTAGCCTCTCATACAGCCAGATCTGATCCCATACTTTGTACTGACGAGGGGCAGTCACCCCAAAACACAGCGTTTGCAGATGGGGTTCTGACTTGGCATAAATCCTAAGTCATTTGACAAAGCTCCTTAAAGGGTCAGTTTTGACTTTTAGGATTGCTACTTCCAATAGGTGGTGCTAGAGTTTGTCTACTTCCTCCCTGAAGAGACAGTCCCTGAAGAGACAATCTGCGTACAACAGTCTCGTTCACTGGTATAAGGTGCAGCAACATAGCACTAGGTGCACGCTTCTTGCTCAACATGATGTATCGTGAGCTGTCAGTGCATCAAAAACTGTATCATTTACACCAGTTTATGGATTAAATTAAAGTCAATCTTACACTAGTGGAACATATTTTACACATGACCCCATCTCTGTACACTGGAGGGCTACATGTTTAGAAACCCAATAATTGAATACCTCCATTCCACCCTCTGATGCCTCTTCTACTGCACCATGATAAGCTGTGCGAGCGGTGGCCTGGGGTCAATGGACATGTGTAGCTGGATGTCAGAACAGATCCATATTGGTGCATCCATTTCTCCAAAGTGACCCAGAAGCTGTTTCTCAAAAACTCAAGGCTGCATGTTGTTCTTACTGCTGTGCGAAGCCTGCGTGGCCTCAAAGTGCTCTCATAGCTGCAGCATCTCTGGACTTATCTACCATCGACAATATCGTTGATGTCATTGATCTGTAACTTCACAAGGGGCTGCCAGCAGTGGATCTTGATGATTTGTCCAAGTGCATTCAGTGCGGCAGAATAAGACAACCATTAACAAGTGGAGTGATAGCAGCCGAGGCTGTGTGTAACAAGTGGAGTGATGGCAGCCGAGGCTGTATGTAACAAGTGGAGTGATGGCAGCCGAGGCTGTGTGTAACAAGTGGAGTGATAGCAGCCAAGGCTGTGTGTAACAAGTGGAGTGATGGCAGCTGAGGCTGTGTGTAACAAGTGGGGTGATAGCAGCCGAGGCTGTATGTAACAAGTGGGGTGATAGCAGCCGAGGCTGTGTGTAACAAGTGGGGTGATAGCAGCCGAGGCTGTGTGTAACAAGTGGAGTGATGGCAGCCGAGGCTGTATGTAACAAGTGGAGTGATGGCAGCTGAGGCTGTATGTAACAAGTGGAGTGATAGCAGCCGAGGCTGTGTGTAACAAGTGGGGTGATAGCAGCCGAGGCTGTGTGTAACAAGTGGAGTGATGGCAGCCGAGGCTGTATGTAACAAGTGGAGTGATGGCAGCTGAGGCTGTATGTAACAAGTGGAGTGATGGCAGCCGAGGCTGTATGTAACAAGTGGAGTGATGGCAGCTGAGGCGGTATGTAACAAGTGGAGTGATAGCAGCCGAGGCTGTATGTAACAAGTGGAGTGATGGCAGCTGAGGCTGTGTGTAACAAGTGGAGTGATGGCAGCCGAGGCTGTGTGTAACAAGTGGAGTGATGGCAGCTGAGGCTGTATGTAACAAGTGGAGTGATGGCAGCCGAGGCTGTATGTAACAAGTGGAGTGATGGCAGCCGAGGCTGTGTGTAACAAGTGGAGTGATGGCAGCTGAGGCGGTATGTAACAAGTGGAGTGATAGCAGCCGAGGCTGTATGTAACAAGTGGAGTGATGGCAGCTGAGGCTGTATGTAACAAGTGGAGTGATGGCAGCCGAGGCTGTGTGTAACAAGTGGAGTGATGGCAGCTGAGGCTGTATGTAACAAGTGGAGTGATGGCAGCCGAGGCTGTATGTAACAAGTGGAGTGATGGCAGCCGAGGCTGTGTGTAACAAGTGGAGTGATGGCAGCCGAGGCTGTATGTAACAAGTGGAGTGATAGCAGCTGAGGCTGTATGTAACAAGTGGAGTGATGGCAGCTGAGGCTGTATGTAACAAGTGGAGTGATAGCAGCTGAGGCTGTATGTAACAAGTGGAGTGATAGCAGCCGAGGCTGTATGTAACAAGTGGAGTGATGGCAGCTGAGGCTGTATGTAACAAGTGGAGTGATAGCACCGAGGCTGTATGTAACAAGTGGAGTGATGGCAGCTGAGGCTGTATGTAACAAGTGGAGTGATAGCAGCTGAGGCTGTATGTAACAAGTGGAGTGATAGCAGCCGAGGCTGTATGTAACAAGTGGAGTGATGGCAGCTGAGGCTGTATGTAACAAGTGGAGTGATAGCAGCTGAGGCTGTATGTAACAAGTGGAGTGATAGCAGCCGAGGCTGTATGTAACAAGTGGAGTGATGGCAGCTGAGGCTGTATGTAACAAGTGGAGTGATGGCAGCTGAGGCTGTATGTAACAAGTGGAGTGACTGCAGCCGAGGCTGTATGTAACAAGTGGAGTGATGGCAGCTGAGGCTGTATGTAACAAGTGGAGTGATGGCAGCTGAGGCTGTGTGTGCCGGGATATCACACTCCAGACTGAAGAAGGCACGATGTTTGTAAACTGACTTTTCCTTCCTCATCATTAGATCGGTGACTTGTCTTTCCATTCAGTGATTTCTATCTTTCCTTATACCTTTTCCTTCTTGGTGGGGGAGTGTGAGTACAATACGCCGTAGTTTTACTTCTTTGTCGTCCTCAGGTCTTCCACTTATCTTATCCAGAGAAGTTGAGTCGGTTCTTGTAGGAGCTGCCATCCTCGGAGCCTGTGCGTCAGGGGATTTTACATCTATTCAGGTAAGTGAAGGGTTAACAGATCTCACCTGTGTTGGCTCTGGAGGGATATTTGAACACTTGCTTCAGGTGCCCAATCACCGTCCTCCAGATCACATTATAGTATCAGCAGGACCCGTCCACGCAGGGGGTACGGGAGAGGGTGACATGACGATGGTAGGGAGGAGTGACCATAGGAGAAGATGGGGGAGGAGAGTAGAGGGGGACGGAAGGCGATCCAAGGGGGTAGTGGTCCAAAGATATGGAGGAAATGACAGGTTATAGGTGGGGACTCAGGGGGGAGAAATATAACTGGGATGACTGAGGGTGAGTGGCCCTCGCTTGACTTTGGATCAGCGGACAGCAAAGTCATAAAAAGAAGACATTGCGGGTCACAGCGGCCAGTGGCGATCAGCGGCGGCGTTACCATGTCCCTTTACATCATTGCTATCAAGAGTTAATTTTGGCATTCACCATCTAAGCCCAAGAGCAGGACGATCCTTCAGCCGTGGCTCCCTAGAGGTTTCCTCCGCGGGTCCTCCTCTCCGGAGCGCTGTAGCACGGCTCTTTGTGAGTCGGAGGTTTGCTGGATTTAGTTTTCTTAATGCTTGGGAGGTGTTGGAGAGTCCTCGAAATTGGTTAAAAAATTTGGGATTGGATTCATTAAATACATAGATCCCCTTTATTGGATGGTTAATGGATGGTGATCTGGTGAGATTTGGGTGATACCCGACAATGGAACATCGGGCTCATATTAATTGTATTGGAGGAAACCTCTCCCCTTGGATTCATGGTGCTCCTGAGCCGGTGAGCACGTCAAGGGATACGGGGGGGGGGGGGGGGGAATGTCAGGTAAAGGGGGGAGGGAGGACGGGGGGGGGTGGGGTGGAGGACGGGGACAGGGGGACTTTCACCATTTTGGAGCTGACTTTTGCACATATGGCTGCAGAGATGTATGTCGAGCATAGAGACTTGTTGTTTAGTATGTGGATAAGCTGAAATCTCTATGCCTGCTGGCACCAAATCTTGCGGTGGGTATTTTGCAGTCTTTCAAAGATTTTTGCCAGCCTGCCTTCTAAAGAATCTGGAGTCAGCCGGTGACACCCTCCTCTCTATGCCATGCCAGTGTTGCTTTATCCTTGAATTTGTGAACTCTCCTTCCAGATGCATCTATAGGAACATTTCACTGGGTTGGTGACTACTAGGACAACCTCTTCTCAATCCCCATATCTGGCCCCATTAAAATTAAAAGCTTTTTCTCAATTCCCGTGCCGGTGTCATTCAAGCAATGCAAGCGCTGGCGTTCCTGGGGCTCACGTGAGGTTGTGACATTACGCAAACCCCAAGCCCAATAACCCCTAGCTTCTGCCATTAGAAGAATGAGTAATCGACAAGAGGTGAGCAGCAGCTGCAGCTCTGATGTTTGATTGATTCACTCATATGTCCGAAAGTTTAGGTGAGGGGGTTCGTGTAACGTCACAAGCTCATGTTAACCCCAGGAACGTGCGTGCCGTCACCCCTGAAACAGCGTGGACACGGGAATTGGAAGTACCGGTAAGTGTTTTTTATTTTAATGGGGCCCAACATGGGGAATGAGAAGGGGTTAAGGCAGTGGCGTACTTCAGGCTCAGGGGCCCCGATGCGAAAGCTCCAACAGGGCCCCAATTATTGCAAATCTTTGATAGTATTAGTCTTTTTCTATAGGCCAAAGGGACTTTTGGGGCCCCCCTAGGCTGCAGGGCCCGGGTGCGATCGCAACCCTGCACCTATTGTAGTTACGCCCCTGGTTAAGGGGTTATCCAAATACTGGGAGCCCCCTATAATGTCTTTGTATCGGTTTGGGTTCTGTTCTTGTTCGTACATAGCAATGACCTCTTCTCTTCATTATTTGGACCACTCTCTTATCAACTCAAGAATATTAATGACCTGAAGGCCATTTCCCAGGAGGAATGGGCTAAAGGTGGGTTTACACGTTGCGATATCGGCGTCCAATTTCAATGAAAAGTCACGTGGTTCGATGGTTGGAGCCGATATCGTTCCTGCGTTGTACGGTGTGAACGTCCAATACGATGCAGGAACGATGTCAATGCGATATCGGGGATGAATGAGCCGCTATTCACTGCTCCGATATTGAAGGGAGATTGGAGCCGGATCGTGCTGTGTGACAGACCAACTACGATGTGAAGTTCTACGTCACCCATTCACTCCCATGTTAAATGGTTGTTCCTAGGTTGGGGGGCGTAGACATCGCACAGACGTTGGATCCAGAAATCGCAACATGTAAACCTCCGATGCGATGCGGGAGAAACGTGCACTAAATGCGCGCTCCAGCACCATTGAATTGCGATATCGGAACGATATTGCAACGTGTAACCCCACCTTAAGATTCCTCAAGAACACTGAGCGAGGCTGGTGTCTATTATGTATCACACCTGCAGGTTATAACAGCCAGAGGGAGCACTCTCAGTACCAGACTTGCCATGATGGGGTGGATACTTCTGAGATGGCATTTTTCAGTAAATTTGGCATTTTGTGGTGAATTTGGAGAAACCACTTGTTACGTTACTTTTGTTGCGTTATTGACATTTTTCTTCTTCGATTCCTTTATTGAAAACGGCAAAATGTTTGTCCACTTTGCTAATAAATTAATATAGAACAAGGGGTAAAATGTTTAATTGCAGCCGAAGAAGCAAGTGAGGTTTTCCTTTAAATGTTTGCACCTAAGAGAAAATAAATCCTGCAAATAGAATGAAGTGAATGGAGGGATGAAGGGATGAAGGGATGAAGGGTGATGGGGTGATGGGGTGCGCCGCCTCGGGGCCAGGAACAGCTGTGGCACCAGCGCCCACTACTGGCCTTCATTAGAGGCTACAAATCAGGCGGTAATTTATAATACATTTATATACATTTATTATCATACATTTATAATACATTTATATACGTTTATGATACATTTATATACATTTATGTTATCATTTGATACATTTATGATACATGTATATACATTTGTAACACATTTCTATACATTTCTGACAATGTTATCTGTGATGTGTGCGGGACTTTACTCTCCAGACTCGGAGTTGCTTTTTCGGCTGTTATTTTGCAGGCTGCAGATATTCCAGCGATTTGGCACCTGCTTTATGGAATATCCTCTTGATATACGATATGGATTGTTCTATTGTTTTGTGGCCTCTCAGACGGAGAACAATGGCCTCATGGTGTCCTGCTCTGTTTACATTAGTAGCAGCTGGGGGCTTTATATGAACAATCCAGCGGCCCCCGGCACTAAGTGCTGTAGGGCCCCCATAAGAGCCGCTGCGTGAGATGATTAAATATTTACAAAGTCGAGGTGGAGGGGAGATGTTTTGCGGCCCCCGGTCCGGGGTTAGGGCAGGATTATGGCTCAGATGCTTTGCAGAATCAGCAGAAGTGTGTGTGACAGAGGGAGCAGACTGTAATAACTGCAGCTCAGACAATTCAGGGCAGAAGATCCATATAAGCTCCCCGACCCTCCCGGAATCTCCGCCACTTACACTATGTGCTCACAGAACATACAGATCTCATAGCGGATTAACAGACAACTATATTAGAACATTAAGGAGCCCTCCTCCAAAAGGGACGATCGGGGCTAGGAAGCCACATGGCAGGAACAATTATTTGTAAGGTTTAGGACTTGTCATCCCACCATTTGTGGTCTGAGTGCAACAAATTATCAGATGACCCCAGTGATACAATATGGCTTCGTGCACGTGTCTGTCTCGGTCCTTACAACTTGCTTAAGTTGGGTCAGATTATCAGATCGCACCGGACAATGCAAATCAGAGTCAAGGCCCCGTTACACACAGATCATTGTGCAGAGATTGGTCACAGATCTCTGGTTGCAGTGAAATCATGGACACATTGTTACATTTGTACACAACCACTAAATAGAACAATGTGTCCATGATTTCACTGCAACCAGAGATCTGTGACCAATATATCAGTGTGTGACTGGGCCTATAGATCAGAGTGAATGTGTCGTCTGCCCGAGGCTACAGGTACAGAAGGGCTATCTCTATCTCTGACAGATTAGCACATTCCAGCAATTAGACAGAACCCAGAGGAAGCCTGGCACCCTATACCCCATACAGGGATCTGGATTTACACCGGGGTCCAGGAGATTGCTGCCTATGGAAGGGCCGCCATCAAGAGACAGGTATAGAAGTCAAGCAGGGTCAGAGCCGGGAGATCAGGAAAAGGACAAAATCAGGATCTGTTAGTGTAGTCAGGGAGCCGGGTCATAACCAAGATGGCAGCAAGATACAAGATGGTGAGGAAGAGGAAGAGTCCAAAAAACAGGCCGAGGTAACACAGGAAAACACCAACACAAGACAGGACACCAGTCAGGGGATCCAAAAGCTATATCTGGCAGCTCCAGCCCATTATTTCCTGCATTTCTTTCTATTCAGTCACCTTCTTGATGAACGTTGTCTTCTCTTTGGAGCAATGTTAGAATAATGCATTTGACTCACTGAGACAAGGCTAATGGTGGGTTTACACGTCCCGATATCGGCGTCCAACTCCGACCAAAATTCACGTGGTTTGGGCGTTGGACCCGATATCGTTCCTGCGTTGTACGGTGTGAACGTACAATACGATGCAGGAACGATGGCAAACCGATATCGGGGGGGGTCGAATGAGCCGCTATTCAACGTCCCAATATCGGATGCCGGTTGGAGCCGGATCGTGCTGTGTGACAGCCCAACTACGATGTGCAGTACAACGTCCCCCATTCACTCCCATGTTAAATGGTCGTTTCTGGGTCGGGGGGCGTACACATTGTAGGGACGTAGTATCCTGATATCACAACGTGTAAACCGGGCACAAAAAGCGCGCTCCCGCGACGTCAGATCCAATATCGGACCGACGTTGGAGCGTGTAAACCCACCATAAAACCCACAGGTTCTTGATACCCTCCTGCTGTAATTAAGGGTCATAATTAACACCTGTTTCTTCACAGAATAAGTAAGGCCGGCTTCAGACTGCGTGTCTGATCCGATCCGTAGCTGTCCGCTTGAAGCAGACAGCCGCGGACCGGATCAGCACACAGGACTGGGGGCTATTATGCCCTCCGATCCTGTGTGCAGCCGCACGCAGCTGAAGCAGCTGACAGGTCAGGACCGCAGCGCCCGCGGTCCTCACCTATTAGCAGCAGGAACTGCGTGCGGCTGCACACAGGATCGGAGGGCATAATAGCCCCCAGTCCTGTGTGCTGATCCGGTCCGCGGCTGTCTGCTTCAAGCGGACAGCTACGGATCGGATCAGACACGCAGTCTGAAGCCGGCCTTACATCAGCAATTGAACTCTGCACTGCTATTAATTAGAACACCCTCTTTCATTAGATGAGTTAATTGCACCCAATTAGCAGCCTGCATGTCGTGACTGTTCTGTTAAGGCCACTTCACACACACAGATATCTGAGTCCAGTATCTGAACAGATCTCTGGTCGCAGTGAAATCATGGATACATTGTTCCATGTTGTACACAGCCAGAAAATGGAGCAATGTGTCCATGATTTCACTGCAACCAGAGATCTGTTCAGATATTGGACTCAGATATCTGTGTGTGTGAAGTGGCCTTTAGTGCCCATTACTCCTCTAATCCTAATCAGGAACTTTTTCTCGTGTTGTGTGATCTTTTCTTCCAGAATCCGTCATTTACACACGTTAGTGAAGTTAGATTTTATTTTACACATACCTGTACACAGAATTCATCGGTATACATAAATTAGACATACACACGATATGCATACACACGGTATACACACATTATACATACACATTATACATACATTATACATACACACGGTATACACACATTATACATACACATTATACATACATTATACATACACACGGTATACATACACACGATATACATACACACGGTATACACACATTATACATACACACGGTATACACACATTATACATACACACGGTATACATACACACGATATACATACACACGGTATACACACATTATACATACACACGGTATACACACATTATACATACACACGATATACATACACACGGTATACACACATTATACATACACACGGTATACACACATTATACATACACACGGTATACACACATTATACATACACACGGTATACATACATTATACATACACACGGTATACATACACACGGTATACACACATTATACATACACATGGTATACACACATTATACCTACACACGGTATACATACACACAGTATACACACATTATACATACACACGGTATACACACATTATACATACACACGGTATACACACATTATACATACACACGGTATGCATACATTAGACATACACACGGTAGACACACACACAGTGTACATACATTAGACATACACACGGTATACATACATTAGACATACACACCTTATACATACATTAGTCTAGACCCACAGGGAAGCAGACATTGATACCTCCATTACTCTAGATCCCCAGGGAAGCAGACATTGATACCTCCATTACTCTAGATCCCCAGGGAAGCAGACATTGATACCTCCATTACTCTAGATCCCCAGGGAAGCAGACATTGATACCTCCATTACTCTAGATCCCCAGGGAAGCAGACATTGATACCTCCATTACTCTAGATCCCCAGGGAAGCAGACATTGATACCTCCATTACTCTAGATCCCCAGGGAAGCAGACATTGATACCTCCATTACTCTAGATCCCCATGGAAACAGACATTGATACCTCCATTACTCTAGATCCCCATGGAAACAGGTATTGATGTCTTTATTCCCCATGTCCCTCAGAAAAACAGACATTTATTCCATAATTACCCAAGAATAGCAGGAAAACAGGCATTTGTGCTTTCGTTACTAAAGACAACCAGGGAAGTAAAAAGGCATGGTTTCATTGCCCTTGACCATAGAGTAAACAGATGCCTTTATTACCCTACACCACCAGGACTGTGGTGGAATGGCGTCCTCCTGATCTATGGTGTTGCTCTCTGCTCATGTCTGCCCTCACTGTACCCCTGCTATAAGTTTATCATTACCATTAGGGCCGCTTCACACACACCAACTTCTGTGACCAACTTCTGAACAGATCTCTGGTTGCAGTGAAATCATGGATACATTGCTCCATTTTGTGGCTGTGTACAAATGTAACTATGTGTCCATGATTTCACTGCAACCAGAGATCTGTTCAGAAGTTGGTCACAGAAGTTGGTGTGTGTAAAGCGGCCCTTATGGTACCTTTACACGCCGCAACAGGATGGTGGCAACAACCGGGTGCTTCACGAGCACGAGCACGCACAAACAGTTGCCAACTGTAAACGCACCACCTTTACACGCCGCCACAAGGTGCGCTACGGTAGGTTACATCAATCTCTGGATACACCGCCGGGTGCCACAGGTTACCCTCTGTAGAGCACCTTACCTCATTTACATGCCGCAATAATAAGGTAATATGGGCGGAACAAAGGCAGCAGGGACAACACATAGGCGTGCCACAATTGTGGATTACGAGAATTCCGTACGATGATAGGACAAAGCAATAACATCATGATTGGGCAGGCAGCGCAGGAGGCTGATTAATACATGACACTCGAGCAATTGTGTAGTGTGACTGCTCAGCTCCTTAAATATGCCGCCCTATGCAGCGACTACCAATCGTAACGCAGGAGCTTCCTCCAATGAGCGCTGAAGGGGGGCTGTTTCCCGGAGGCTGTGTCACACCCCAGGGAGTTATCTAGGTGACGAATAAACCTTAGGGTACCTTTACACGTGGCTACATTTCTAGGGTGGCTACAGGTAACTTACTGGTTGCAGTGAAATCATGGAGAGATTATTCCATTTGTACACAGCAACAAGATAGAACCTTGTCTCCATGATTTCACTGCAACCAGTAAGTTACCTGTAGCCACCCTAGAAATGTAGCCGCGTGTAAAGGTACCCTTACCCTACCATATTTACACGCCGATACAACCCGCAACCATCGCATTGAAATCCACCTGTTTTAGGGCTCTGCTCTGAAGCAGGTGCCTCAAGTGACAGGTGGCAACAACCGTGTTCATACGCCGCAACAGCGGGTTGATTTGGCGGTGCAAGATACATTTCTCTCATGTACCCGGTTGTTGCCACCATCCTGTTGCGGCGTGTAAAGGTACAATTAGAGTTTATCCACTGTCACAATCCAGGTTGGCTTCATTCTCTTTTCTTCCTGAGGAGCAGGAATATTCCTAACACTTCCCAGATGTGGCTCAGGGTATAGAACCTCCTCTGATGGTTGTATTTACTCTATAGAGCAACAGGATCATGTACAATCCCTGCAGACACAAATATTTACAGTCCTGTATCCATGGAAACCAATGTAAACATTCCGCGAAAATCCACTGCAGCAGTAAAAGGATTTCCATAAACACCAACATGAAGCAAATGATGATAATTCAGGACAAAGTCCAAACCACGAAGTCCGATAATAATGTACCGAATGTGTCCAAATCATATGGGAGTATTGTGATTCACTCTATGCCCCAAATATCTGCCATAAACATCCCATCTACTACACTGCAGTACATGGAGGAAAGCTAAAAGGAGGAATATTCTTAGATATGGTGGTTATATTCCTGTATATAGGAGCAGTATTATAGTAGTTATATTCTTGTATATAGGAGCAGTATTATAGTAGTTATATTCTTGTATATAGGAGCAGTATTATAGTAGTTATATTCTTGTATATAGGAGCAGTATTATAGTAGTTATATTCTTGTATATAGGGGCAGTATTATAGTAGTTATATTCTTGTATATAGGAGCAGTATTATAGTAGTTATATTCTTGTATATAGAAGCAGTATTATAGTAGTTATATTCTTGTATATAGGGGCAGTATTATAGTAGTTATATTCTTGTATATAGGAGCAGTATTATAGTAGTTATATTCTTGTATATAGGAGCAGTATTATAGTAGTTATATTCTTGTATATAGGAGCAGTATTATAGTAGCTATATTCTTGTATATAGGAGCAGTATTATAGTAGTTATGTTCTTGTATATAGAAGCAGTATTATAGTAGTTATATTCTTGTATATAGGAGCAGTATTATAGTAGTTATATTCTTGTATATAGGAGCAGTATTATAGTAGTTATATTCTTGTATATAGGAGCAGTATTATAGTAGTTATATTCTTGTATATAGGAGCAGTATTATAGTAGTTATATTCTTGTACATAGGAGTAGTATTATAGTAGTTATATTCTTGTATATAGGAGCAGTATTATAGTAGTTATATTCTTGTATATAGGGGCAGTATTATAGTAGTTATATTCTTGTACATAGGAGTAGTATTATAGTAGTTATATTCCTGTATATAGGAGCAGTATTATAGTAGATATATTCTTGTATATAGGGGCAGTATTATAGTAGTTATATTCTTGTATATAGGGGCAGTATTATAGTAGTTATATTCTTGTATATAGAGGGCAGTATTATAGTAGTTATATTCTTGTATATAGGGGCAGTATTATAGTAGTTATATTCTTGTATATAGGAGCAGTATTATAGTAGTTATATTCTTGTATATAGGGGCAGTATTATAGTAGTTATATTCTTGTATATAGGGGCAGTATTATAGTAGTTATATTCTTGTATATAGGGGCAGTATTATAGTACTTATATTCTTGTATATAGGGGCAGTATTATAGTAGTTATATTCTTGTATATAGAGGGCAGTATTATAGTAGTTATATTCTTGTATATAGGAGCAGTATTACAGTAGTTATATTCTTGTATATAGGAGCAGTATTACAGTAGTTATATTCTTGTATATAGGGGCAGTATTATTATAGTAGTTATATTCTTGTATATAGGGGCAGTATTATAGTAGTTATATTCTTGTATATAGGAGCAGTATTATAGTAGTTATATTCTTGTATATAGGGGCTGTATTATAGTAGTTATATTCTTGTATATAGGGGCAGTATTATAGTAGTTATATTCTTGTATATAGGAGCAGTATTATAGTAGTTATATTCTTGTATATAGGAGCAGTATTATAGTAGTTATATTCTTGTATATAGGGGCAGTATTATAGTAGTTATATTCTTGTATATAGGGGCAGTATTATAGTAGTTATATTCTTGTATATAGGAGCAGTATTATAGTAGTTATATTCTTGTATATAGGGCAGTATTATAGTAGTTATATTCTTGTATATAGGGGCAGTATTATAGTAGTTATATTCCTGTATATAGGAGCAGTATCATAGTCCTCTTATTCTATGAATAGTGGGCATATATTATTATAGTATTCTTATCATTTATCCCAGTGTTGATCACTCTGTGGTTCCTATTACTCAGTTGTCCTCTGTATTGTGTAGTGTAAACTCCCCCAGATTATGATCACAGATCATGTGCAGTTCCCGCTTCTTCTCTCCTTGTGAATCTGTTTACAGATGAATCATCAGGATGATATTGGGGTGAATTGTTTTCTCTTTTTTGGGGCTCAGAAGTCGCTGGACGTCTTTGTTTATTTGCCTCAGAGCAAACCGCGACATTACGAGAGCGGCCTGATGGGTGAATGAGCCCCTTTATACTCGGCGCTGGACATCAGTGTCTTGTTGCTCTGCGCTGACCCTTCTCTTTGAAGTGTACGGGGCCTGAGTTTATATATAGAAGTGTCATGGAGAATGAGGGCTTTGTGCGCCTGAGTGTCCATTCATCCCCTCACAATGTCCCCCTATGTAATATGTAACCTGGATGTGGGTGTTAATAGGGTCGTGTTCTGTGTAATGAGCTGTCATATGTGGGGTGCATCATGTTTAATCGTTAACCCACATAGACACAAAAGTCTAATGAGGGACACGACACCATGTATCACTCTCCTCTATTGTTTATCCATTTTTAGGCATTTTAAGGTTATTCCCGTTTAAGAGAAAATCTCTTGAATTGTCCACAAGGTTTTTAATTATCTAATTGGCAAATTCTTTGGTTTTATTTTAATTTTTTTAATGTTATTTAATGTTTTTATTTTTTTTTTTTATTATTTATTTTTATCTATTTTTGGAAAAGCTTAATTGACCATATTATAATTGTTAATACTATTTGTGCAAGTTAGCCGCTATTCACAGGAGAGATAGTAACTTGCTAAAAGCTCGGGTCCAAACACTGGGCCCCTCAGGGATCCCCAGATGGGGCCACAACCACTGATCCATTAGAATGATTTGGGAGATTCAGCTCTGGATGAACGCGGGTCCCAGGGGTTGTTGTAGCCCAGAGAGCAGTAAGGCGTTCCCTGTCCTGTGCAGAGGTATAATATATATATATATATATAGGAATACTAGGTCATCACTAATAATCCAATCTTATACTTTTACCACCGGATGTGTCATGGATTCCGTCAGCGCGGTCATTAACCCTTCATCCACCTTCTGTTTGTACAGCTGGGACCTGCTGCAGCCGTGTTATGATTCTAGTGGTTGTGGCTCCTCACCCGGGTGCAGCCGGTGACAGCTCTTTATTTCCCCCATCAGACCCTATTTGCCTTGTTTCTATCACTCACTCGTATGGCTCATCCCCGCTCGCCCTCTGACTCTCTTATCACTATGTATTGGGGGATGACTGTTTCCAGGCTCTTATTCACATGACGCTTTTGCTCCATTTTCTTTATCGTTTTTCAGTGAACCGATCACTCAAATGGATCCCAGCAAGGTCAAGGAGTTTTCAGTTTTTGCTGTTCAGACGGAATTTATGATCTGATCCATTTTTCTTTGAAAACTGATCCCCAACAAGAAGGCGCTGTCTGTTTCTGTGGCGTTTTTCTGATCCGCTTTTCCTATTGAAACCGTTGTAAATGGAGGGGAAAATTCACCAGAAAACAGAGTCAACAATATCAGAAACAGATGAGCCGTTATTGGTGCTAAAATAGTGAGAAGAACGCACCAAAAAATGGAGCAAAAGCGTTATGTCTGAATATAGCCTAACACTTACACAAATCCAAATCTATGGCTAACACTACCTAAACATTATTAGATATTTGTGAAATACTGCCTGCAGCCACCACTAGAGGGAGCTCACTACATACAGATTTATACAGCCACCACTAGAGGGAGCTCACTACATACAGATTTATACAGTCACCACTAGAGGGAGCTCACTGCATACAGATTTATACAGTCACCACTAGAGGGAGCTCACTACATACAGAATTATACAGCCACCACTAGAGGGAGCTCACTACATACAGATTTATACAGCCACCACTAGAGGGAGCTCACTACATACAGATTTATATACAGCCACCACTAGAGGGAGCTCACTACATACAGATTTATACAGCCACCACTAGAGGGAGCTCACTACATACAGATTTATACAGCCACCACTAGAGGGAGCTCACTACATACAGATTTATACAGCCACCACTAGAGGGAGCTCACTACATACAGATTTATACAGCCACCACTAGGGGGAGCTCACTACATACAGATTTATACAGCCACCACTAGAGGGAGCTCACTACATACAGATTTATACAGCCACCACTAGAGGGAGCTCACTACATACAGATTTATACAGTCACCACTAGAGGGAGCTCACTACATACAGATTTATACAGCCACCACTAGGGGAGCTCACTACATACAGATTTATACAGCCACCACTAGAGGGAGATCACTACATACAGATTTATACAGTCACCACTAAAGGGAGCTCACTACATACAGATTTATACAGCCACCACTAGGGGAGCTCACTACATACAGATTTATACAGCCACCACTAGAGGGAGACCACTACATACAGATTTATACAGTCACCACTAAAGGGAGCTCACTACATACAGATTTATACAGCCACCACTAGAGGTAGCTCACTACATACAGAGTTATACAGTCACCACTAGAGGGAGATCACTACATACAGAGTTATACAGTCACCACTAGGGGGAACTCGCTACATACAGATTTATACGGCCACCACTAGGGGAAGCTCACTATATACAGATTTTTACGACCACCTCTAGAGGGAGCTCACTACATACAGAGTTATACAGTCACCACTAGAGGGAGCTCACTACATACAGATTTATACAGTCACCACTAGAGGGAGCTCACTACATACAGATTTATACAGTCACCACTAGGGAGAGCTTACTACATACAAATACAGCCACCACTAGAGGGTGCTCTCCACATACAGATTTATACGGCCACCACTAGGGGAAGCTCACTATATACAGATTTATACAGCCACCTCTAGAGGGAGCTCACTACATACAGATTTATACAGTCACCACTAGAGGGAGCTCACTACATACAGATTTATACAGCCACCTCTAGAGGGAGCTCACTACATACAGATTTATACAGTCACCACTAGAGGGAGCTCACTACATACAGATTTATACAGTCACCACTAGAGGGAGCTCACTACATACAGATTTATATAGCCACCTCTAGAGGGAGCTCACTACATACAGATTTATACAGTCACCACTAGAGGGAGCTCACTACATACAGATTTATACAGTCACCACTAGGGGAGCTCACTACATACAGATTTATACAGTCACCACTAGAGGGAGCTCACTACATACAGATTTATACAGCCACCTCTAGAGGGAGCTCACTACATACAGATTTATACAGTCACCACTAGAGGGAGCTCACTACATACAGATTTATACAGTCACCACTAGGGGGAGCTCACTACATACAGATTTATACAGCCACCTCTAGAGGGAGCTCACTACATACAGACTTATACACTCAACACTAGAGGAGTCACTGTATCTAGATTTACCTACAGGAGCAAGGGAAAAAAATGCATCTCCATCTGCTATAATGATGTATTAAGAAATGAAAGTATCGCATGAACACTCATAAATAAAATCTACAAAATACCAATATAAATATTGGAAAACTCATTTATTCTCCTTCTGGTTCTTGATTTTTAGCTACAACTTCCGAAAACTTTCTTATATTTCTTGTAAACGCCGTAATTCTCAGTCACCATTTCATTTTCTCCATGAAAAAATTGGAAAAATTGTCGGGTTGAAAAAGAAAACGAAAAAAACTCAATATCATTCACTGTGAATATTTTGGATTATGAAAGAACGTTATTTACTTTATATTCATTTATTTTTCTGTTTCTTAACTCTTTCTGACACATGATGTACTGGGTGCGTCATGTGCCAGCTCTGTCTCCGGCGGTGAGCTGACATCATACCCCCAGATCTCAGCTCAGATGTGTAACCAAGACCAGCAATCAAATCACAGATCCGATCGGCAGTGTTAAACCTTTGAATTGCGCTGTCATTCATTGAAGTGATCATGGGATCTCGATCTTTCACCTGGAGAGCTGGTGACCCCGGACGCTCTCGGGAATCACTTACTGTGGATGGCTGACGAGGATCTGTGATCATTTGTGCTATGTAGAGATGTGCTGCAGCTCATCTGTACATAACAGAAGCGATCAGAATGTGCAGTGCTGAGGCCCTCTAGTGACCAACGTAAAATAAAAAAATGTTATAAAAATGTGAAAAAAAAAAACAAACGTTCAAATTTTGCCCCATTCAAAATGAAAATATTTAAAAAAATACATATTTGTTATTGCTGCTTTCAGAAATGCCCGATGTATCAAAATATAAAATCAATTAAACAAATCTGTAAACTGCGTAATGGAAAAAAAAAGTACAGAAGCCGACATTACGTTTTTTTTGGTCGCTGCAACATTGCAATAATATGCGATAATTGGCGATCAAAACATCACATCTACCCAAGAATGGTATCATTAGAAACGTCAGATCAAGACACAAAAAATAAGCAGTCACACAGCCCCAGATCCTGAAAAATGAGGACGCTACGGGGCGCAGAAGTGCAATTCTTCTTTAAAAAAAAAAAAAAAACTCCTGAATCTATGTCACCACTTAGATAACAGTAAAAGTAACATGATTGGTATCTACAAACTCATACCCACCCGAGGCATCATACCGACACCTCAGTGTTACCATATAGTACTGACCCCAGACATCATACCGACACATCAGTGTTACCATATAGTACTGACCCCAGACATCATACCGACACCTCAGTGTTACCATATAGTACTGACCGCAGACATCATACCGACACCTCAGTGTTACCATATAGTACTGACCCCAGACATCATACCGACACCTCAGTGTTACCATATAGTACTGACCCCAGACATCATACCAACACATCAGTGTTACCATATAGTACAGACCCCAGACATCATACCGACACCTCAGTGTTACCATATACTACTGACCCCAGACATCATACCAACACCTCAGTGTTACCATATAGTACTGACCCCAGACATCATACCGACACCTCAGTGTTACCACATAGTACTGACCCAGACATCATACCGACACCTCAGTGTTACCATATAGTACTGACCCCAGACATCATACCGACACCTCAGTGTCACCATATAGTACTGACCCCAGACATCATACCGACACCTCAGTGTTACCATATAGTACTGACCCCAGACATCACACCGACACCTCAGTGTTACCATATAGCACTGACCCCAGACATCACACCGACACCTCAGTGTTACCATATAGTACTGACCCCAGACATCATCCCGACACCTTAGTGTTACCATATAGTACTGACCCCAGACATCATACCGACACCTCAGTGTTACCATATAGTACTGACCCCAGACATCATACCGACACCTCAGTGTTACCATATAGTACTGACCCCAGACATCATACCGACACCTCAGTGTTACCATATAGTACTGACCCCAGACATCATACCGACACCTCAGTGTTACCATATAGTACTGACCCCGGACATCATACCGACACCTCAGTGTTACCATATAGTACTGACCCGAGGCATCATACCGACACCTCAGTGTTACCATATAATACTGACCCCAGACATCATACCGACACCTCAGTGTTACCATATAATACTGACCCCAGACATCATACCGACACCTCAGTGTTACCATATAATACTGACCCCAGACATCATACCGACACCTCAGTGTTACCATATAGTACTGACCCCAGACATCATACCGACACCTCAGTGTTACCATATAGTACTGACCCCAGACATCACACCGACACCTCAGTGTTACCATATAGTACTGACCCCAGACATCATACCAACACATCAGTGTTACCATATAGTACTGACCCCAGACATTATACCGACACCTCAGTGTTACCATATAGTACTGACCCCAGACATCATACCGACACCTCAGTGTTACCATATAGTACTGACCCCAGACATCATACTGACACCTCAGTGTTACCATATAGTACTGACCCCAGACATCACACCGACACCTCAGTGTTACCATATAGTACTGACCCCAGACATCATACCGACACCTCAGTGTTACCATATAGTACTGACCCCAGACATCACACCGACACCTCAGTGTTACCATATAGTACTGACCCCAGACATCATACCAACACATCAGTGTTACCATATAGTACTGACCCCAGACATTATACCGACACCTCAGTGTTACCATATAGTACTGACCCCAGACATCATACCGACACCTCAGTGTTACCATATAGTACTGACCCCAGACATCACACCGACACCTCAGTGTTACCATATAGTACTGACCCCAGACATCACACCGACACCTCAGTGTTACCATATAGTACTGACCCCAGACATCATACCGACACCTCAGTGTTACCATATAGTACTGACCCCAGACATCACACCGACACCTCAGTGTTACCATATAGTACTGACCCCAGACATCACACCGACACCTCAGTGTTACCATATAGTACTGACCCCAGACATCACACCGACACCTCAGTGTTACCATATAGTACTGACCCCAGACATCACACCGACACCTCAGTGTTACCATATAGCACTGACCCCAGACATCATACCGACACATCAGTGTTACCATATAGTGAATGTGGTGAATAAACCCCATAAAGCAGACATGTAATGACAATTTTTTATTTTTGTAATTTCCCTGCACTTGAAGTTTTTCTCATTTTTCAGTCACTTTATCGTACAATGAAAAATTTCTTCTGAAAGTACAACTCGTCCCACAAAAAACATCATCATCATCATCATCATCAGGCCTCATATGTCTATAGTGATGGAAGATAGAAACGTTATGGATCTTGGAAGAAGAGGAAGAAAAACTGAAAATGGCCCGGGGTGGAAGGGGTTAAAATGACATACAATGATAATGTATTGTGTCCCTGTATTGTGAGGCTCGGAGCTGATCCACGGTATTGATCTCGTCACCGGTCTTTTAAAGGCCAAGTTGCACACAGCGACATCGCTACAGGATTTGTGACGTTGCAGTGACCTCGCTAGCGATGTCGCTGAGTGTGACATGCCACAATGACCAGTGATGAGATCGCTGAATGCTGCAGAATGGTCAGGAGCATTTTTCGGTCCCTGGTCTCCCGCTGTCACACCTGCATCGGCAAGTGTGACAGGGGCAACAACCAGCGACACCCTGACCAATCCCAGCGACCGTCGGGTGTCAGCGCTGGGTGATCGCTGGTGAGATCTGCCTGTCTGACATCACATTAGTGATCACATAGCGATGTGCCAGTGATCCTGATACTTGGTTGTGTCGCTGGAACACATCGCTACATGTATCCCCAGTTCACATATAACGCTTGATGTCTTCACTCTTTGTTTTATTTTGTTTCTTTTTTTGAGCATTTTTACAGCGTTCGTCATGAAGCTTAAGACACATAATGTACAGTGTTGGCCAAAAGTATTGACCCCCCTGCAATTCTGTCAGATAATCCTCAGTGTCTTCCTGTAATGATTGCAATCACAAATTCTTTGCTATTATTATCTTCATTTAATTTGTCTTCAATGAAAAAACACAAAAGAGAATTGTCCTAAAGCCAAATTGGATCTAATTCCACCAAACATAAAAAAGGGGATGGACAAAAGTATTGCACCCTTAGGCTAGGTGCACACTGGCCGGCGGGTTGGTCGGCGGCGGCTGGGCGGACCCGCCAGGAAGCTCCGGAGCCGTCCACCGGCATCCTGGCTGGTATGTGCGGCGGGTGACGGGCGGGTGGCCAGCGGGTTAGCGTCGGCGGTGTTGGGGCGGCTGGAAGCAGTACATGATTCTGCTTGCAGCCGCTGCAGAACCGGCCGGTTTATAGAACATGCTCATCCGTTGCTAACCTGCTGGGAACCCAGCGGGTTAGCAACGGATGAGCATGTGTAAACCGCCGGTGTGTGGACACCGGGTGTCGGTTTACATAGGTTTTAATGTTAATCCAAACGCCGGTTTGGATTAACATAAATTTACATGAAATTTATGTAAACCGACCGGCGGTTTACACACCTAAACCGACCCTAACCCGGCCAGTGTGCACATACCCTTAGAATAATCATGTGATGCTTCTGTAATTAGTGTAATTAACAGCACCTGTAACTTACCTGTGGCACCTAACAGGTGTTGGCAATAACTAAATCACACTTGCAGCCAGTTGACATGGATTAAAGTTGACTCAACCTCTGTCCTTGTGTGTACCACATTGAGCATGGGAGAAAGAAAGAAGACCAAAGAACTGTCTGAGGACTGGAGAAACCAAATTGTGAGGAAGCATGAGCGATCTCAAGGCTACAAGTCCATCTCCAAAGACCTGAATGTTCCTGTGTCTACCGTGCGCAGTGTCATCAAGAAGTGTAAAGCCCATGGCACTGTGGCTAACCTCCCTAGATGTGGACGGAAAAGAAAAATTGACGAGAGATTTCAATGCAAGATTGTGCGGATGGAGGATAAAGAACCTCGACTAACATCCAAACATGTTCAAGCCGCCCTGCAGTCCGAGGGTGCAACAGTGTCACCCCGTACTATCCGTCAGCGTCTGAATGAAAAGGGACTGTATGGTAGGAGACCCAGGAAGACCCCACTTCTTACCCCGAGACATAAAAAAGCCAGGCTG
Source organism: Allobates femoralis (assembly GCA_033576535.1). Lineage (NCBI taxonomy): Eukaryota > Metazoa > Chordata > Amphibia > Anura > Aromobatidae > Allobates > Allobates femoralis. The sequence goes on from JARQOC010001621.1 coordinate 23,453, forward strand.
GAGTTTGCCAAAACTTACCTGAGAAAGCCTAAAACGTTCTGGAAGAATGTTCTCTGGTCAGATGAGACAACAGTAGAGCTTTATGGGCAAAGGCATCAACATAGAGTTTACAGGAGAAAAAAAGAGGCATTCAAAGAAAAGAACACGCTCCCTACAGTCAGACATGGCGGAGGCTCCCTGATGTTTTGGGGTTACTTTGCTGCCTCTGGCACTGGACTGTGACCGTGTGCATGGCATTATGAAGTCTGAAGACTACCAACACATTGTGCAGCATAATGTAGGGCCCAGTGTGAGAAAGCTGGGTCTCCCTCAGAGGTCATGGGTCTTCCAGCAGGACAATGACCCAAAACACACTTCAAAAAGCACTAGAAAATGGTGTGAGAGAAAGCACTGGAGACTTCTAAGGTGGCAGCAATGAGTCCAGACCTGAATCCCATAGATCACCTGTGGAGAGATGTAACAATGGCAGTTTGGAGAAGGCGCCTTCACATATCAGGGACCTGGAGCAGTTTGCCAAGGAAGAATGGTGTAAAATTCCAGCAGAGCATTGTAAGAAACTCATTGATGGTTACCGGAAGCGGCTGATCGCAGTTATTTTGGCTAAAGGTTGTGCAACCAAGTATTAGGCTGAGGGTGCCAATACTTTTGTCCGGCCCATTTTTGGAGTTTTGTGTGAAATGATCAATGTTTTGCTTTTTGCTTCATTCTCTTTTGTGTTTTTTCATTGAAGACAAATTAAATGAAGATAATAATAGCAAAGAATTTGTGATTGCAATCATTATCAGGAAGAAACTGAGGATTATCTGACAGAATTGCAGGGGGGTCAATACTTTTGGCCACAACTGTAATATAATATTAGATCAGATTTATCATTTATTTAGTGTTTTTTTATTGAAACATTTGGTATTTGGGTGATGGAGGAGCACAGATCTGCCCCCTGCTCTGACCACACTGACAGATCCGTCACCGCCTCGCTCTCATCCGTGTGACTCACCCAGGACAGGGGTACTCTGATCCCGGGTGTCTGTATGGACTCTATCACTAGTGGTGGTTGGTGCCCGGATCAGTCACCGCCTCGCTCTCATCCGTGCACCTGCGCTGATTATAAGACGCTTCCATTTGCGGTCCGTTACCCTACGCTGAGTGTGACGAGGGCCGGAATAATGCGGAGTTTTCTTTGTGTCCACAGGAAGCAATGCAGAAAATGGCTCGGGTGGGAAAGATCGTCCTCCCAAACTCTGAACACAAAAGGTACATTTACCAGAAAGGCAATGAGTGGATTTCCTGACAAACCCCAGCGTTCCTCATCGGAGCACCTGCAAGGCACAAAGCAGTGATGAGGAGGGACGGGCGGGTGCACATGGTTCACTGGGACTCATATAATGCTCCACCCTGAGTGCCAGACACAGGAGCGCTGCCATTACTGACATCTGATCGCCACCTGGTGGTAGATTGGGAACTTACAGCCTTTTACTTTGACACTTGTTTCTTTATATACAGGGGGGGCATTTATTTGGATACACCTAAATAAAATGGGAATGGTTGGTGATATCAACTTCATGTTCAACAATTGCCTTTGTTTTTCTTATGAAATTCTCAGTAAGTTTGATGTCACATGACCCTCTTCCTTTGAAAAAAATAAGTTGGATCCAAAATGGCCGACTTCAAAATGGCCGCCATGGTCACCCCCCATCTGGAAAAGTTTTCCACTCCCATATACTAATGCGCCACAACCAGGAAGTTGATATCACCAACCATTCAGGTGCATCTATACAAATGGCCCCCCCTTATATGGCCCACCCTGTACTTAGGACTCTTAACACAACCTTATTTTTGTCTACTTAAAGGGAATCTGTCAGCAGGTTTTTGCTATGTAATCTGAAGACGCATGCAATAAGGGTTAACACACAGAATTCAGTCATGATTCTCTTATCACTCGGTGTGCTGTTGTCTACCTGCTATGTTTGTTTTAGAACCACAGCAGCACAGGAACCCCCCTAGTCTGTGCACCCTGCTGTAGTTAGCAGCTCGCTGTCTATAAACCTTTTATACAGAGCCTGGTGTGGGCGGGGGCAGCTCTCTGTCTATAGACATTGTACATACAGAGCCTGGTGTGGGCGGGGGCAGCTCTGTCTATAGACATTGTACATACAGAGCCTGGTGTGGGCGGGGGCAGCTCTGTCTATATACATTGTACATACAGAGTCTGGTGTGGGTGGGGGCAGCTCTCTGTCTATAGACATTGTATATACAGAGCCAGGTGTGGGTGGGGGCAGCTCTCTGTCTATAGACATTGTATATACAGAGCCTGGTGTGGGCGGGGGCAGCTCTCTGTCTATAGACATTGTACATACAGAGCCTGGTGTAGGTGGGGGCAGCCCCTGTGTCTATAGACGTTGTATATACAGAGCCAGGTGTGGGCGGGGGCAGCTCTCTGTCTATAGACATTGTATATACAGCGCCTGGTGTGGGCCGGGGCAGCTCTCTGTCTATAGACCTTGTATATACAGAGCCAGGTGTGGGCGGGGGCAGCTCACTGTCTATATACATTGTATATACAGAGCCTGGTGTGGGTGGGGGCAGCTCACTGTCTATATACATTGTACATACAGAGCCTGGTGTGGGCGGGGCAGCACTCTGTCTATAGACATTGTATATACAGAGCCTGGTGTGGGCAGGGGCAGCTCTCTGTCTATAGACATTGTATATACAGAGCCTGGTGTGGGCAGGGCAGCTCTCTGTCTATAGACATTGTATATACAGAGCCTGGTGTGGGCGGGGGCAGCTCTCTGTCTATAGACATTGTACATACAGAGCCTGGTGTGGGCAGGGGCAGCTCTATGTCTATAGACATTGTATATACAGAGGAAGAATGAAACAATATCTCAAATATCAATTGATGATTTTTATTGTTAAATAACTCAAAAACAATTTTTTTCTCTCTCAATTCAATGACATATATCCATTGAGGTACCTCAATAATTGAAGGCACTCCTCCTTTAAGATAAAACAATTTTACAATAATTCATTACATAATAAAACCAATATCAAAAGGGTGCTACTGTGTGACAAAAGTTATCTGATGGCTCAAATGTAGGTGCTTCTAATAAATTCCTTCACCCACTGCAGCTTAAGATTACAGACTCACTGACTGAGGCACATTTTACTCTCCCCTAATCCAATGAGGGACCCCCTTAGGAGTAACACAGAGTCCTACTGCTGTTTACCTTAGAACCTCGGCTGCACCTCTGCCGTTCAGTCACACAGGCTCCTCACCCCTCCTGCCGACGATCGTTTCAAACAAAGTCTTCCTCAGTTAGCAGTTCGCTGTCTATAGACATTGTATATACAGAGCCTGGTGTGGGCGGGGGCAGCTCTGTCTATAGACATTGTACATACAGAGCCTGGTGTGGGCGGGGGCAGCTCTCTGTCTATAGACATTGTATATACAGAGCCAGGTGTGGGCAGGGGCAGCTCTATGTCTATAGACATTGTATATACAGAGCCTGGTGTGGGCAGGGGCAGCTCTCTGTCTATAGACATTGTATATACAGAGCCTGGTGTGGGCAGGGGCAGCTCTCTGTCTATAGACATTGTATATACAGAGCCTGGTGTGGGTGGGGGCAGCTCTCTGTATATAGACATTGTATATACAGAGCCTGGTGTGGGCGGGGGCAGCTCTCTGTCTATAGACATTGTATAAACAGAGCCTGGTGTGGGCAGGGGCAGCTCTCTGTCTATAGACATTGTATATACAGAGCCTGGTGTGGGCGGGGGCAGCTCTGTTTATAGACATTGTATATACAGAGCCTGGTGTGGATGGGGGCAGCTCTCTGTCTATAGACATTGTATATACAGAGCCTGGTGTGGGCGGGGGCAGCTCTGTTTATAGACATTGTATATACAGAGACTGGTGTGGGTGGGGGCAGCTCTCTGTCTATAGACATTGTATATACAGAGCCTGGTGTGGGCGGGGGCAGCTCTCGGTGTATAGCCATTGATGGGGTATCTAATATCTGCTGACAGATTCCCTTTTAAGGCTGCATTCACACATTGCGTATTTTGCTGCGCTTTTTTCCGAGCGCTTTTCAAAATATGCAATGTGCCTTTTGTCTGCCAGCAAAGTGAATGTGAAATTCGCAAAAATATTTATGGGAGAAAACGCAGCTGCGTAAAAAATTGAGATGTCACAGAGGGGTGAAGAATCCTGCGCCCTCCCCCCCTCTGTGATCGCCCATTAGATTGTATTAATATACACTGCGAAATCTAAATTAAACAAAGGCAAGTGTATGAGAAATAACAAAGAATGAATACTTCACCTGTCCGACGCCTTTTCCCGGTGTCCGGTTCCAAGCGAGGCGTCTTCTGCCAGGACCTGTGGCGACCTCAGAGGGGCGCTCCTCAGGGGTTGAGACCTTTTAATGGTAACTGAAAACATGGTAACATAGCAGCTTTCAGGACACTGTGGCCCCTTCATCAGGCTGATAATGACACAGATTCTCAAGACACACATTGATATATATATATATATATATATATATATATATATAATATAATTGGCTTGAATAATGTGTATCTGATCCGGGCTGTCAGGGATGAAGCGGATCAGCACTCAGAACCGGAGGGCTCATATGCGGTGTGCTGCTGGACACAGCTGCCGCTGCTGATGAATTGGGACTGCGGATCGCGGGGAACTAGCCACGGTCCTGAAACAATAGCAGCGTGCAGAGGCTCCAATGTTAGGGAGCGCCGGATTGCCCCGGATCCGGGAAGATCCACAGGAATCTGGGAGAATCTGGGATACGGCAATTTGGGGAAATTTTTCTCCCCAGACACAAAAATGTTGCAAGCAACGTTCTTGTCTCTGGTGAGAAAAATCTGAATTCTCCCGGATTCTTCCAGACAGATGGAAACCGGATGGCAGAGAGCTGCCATCCGGCTCCATCCGGCCCCATAGGCTACTATGGGGCCAAAATCCGGTCCGTGGCTGTCTGGTTTACACTGGACAGCCCCAGATCGGACGCTGCCATAGTGTGAAGCCGGCCAAAGTAAAATCACAGTTCAGAGATAAGAGGCACAGACAGGTTATTGTCCTCTGATTAGTGGTTGGGCCAAAACTTAAATTCCTCAATTGATATAAAAATCTTAAAATCTTGAGTCCTCAGTGGTTGATAACTGATAAGATGGAAACAAATAGCAAACGCTCAAGACAACTAAGGTCTGTTCTTCAGTCTGATGTAGGACATATATATATATATTGTGAGGGAGCGCTCGTCTAGGGGCTCGCTTGGCAACGGACAATGACACCCAAACCCCTGTTTATAACTGTAAAACATTATATAGCAGAGTATTACAGTCCATAAACTACTCACATCACATATACATACATAGTGCACTCACATATGAACAGAATGTAGTGTGTGGCAGTGTATAGAGTGTACTGTATGTAATGTAAAAATGTGTGGCAGTGTAGAGTGTAGTGTATGGCAGAGTATAGAGTGTACTGTATGTAGTGTATGGCAGTGTAGTGTGTGTGGCAGAGTGTAGTGTGTGGCAGAGTAGTGTGTGGCAGAGTGTAGTGTGTGTGTGTATGGCAGAGTGTAGTGTGTGTGTGTGGCAGAGTGTAGTGTGTGTGTGTGGCAGAGTGTAGTGTGTGTGTGACAGAGTGTAGTGTGTGTGTGTGTGTGTGACAGAGTGTAGTGTGTGTGTGTGTGACAGAGTGTAGTGTGTGTGTGTGTGTGACAGAGTGTAGTGTGTGTGTGTGTGTGACAGAGTGTAGTGTGTGTGTGTGTGACAGAGTGTAGTGTGTGTGTGTGTGTGACAGAGTGTAGTGTGTGTGTGTGTGTGTGACAGAGTGTAGTGTGTGTGTGTGTGTGTGAGACAGAGTGTAGTGTGTGTGTGTGTGTGTGTGGCAGAGTGTAGTGTGTGTGTGTGTGGCAGAGTGTAGTGTGTGTGTGGCAGACTGGTGGACAGGCTGCATTACCTGGTTGTCCTCTGTGTGTGGACAGGGCCTGTGATGATGTCACAGTCATGTGATGTAGCTCCGCCCATCCTAGTGACGTCATCTCAGGTCCTGTAAGTCACTGCTGATCGGAGGCGGGAGGATAGTGTGGGGGGCTGCGGTGTCGGGTTAGTGGGGGGGTGCGGGGAACGGGCGAACTGCTGGCAGCAGGTGGGGACAGCATGCAGTGTGTAGCGGCTCATCACCTGGGTGTGGAAATATGGCGCAGGCGGAAGTGACACAGGTGGTCATCGAGGAAGTGGAGGAGACAACTCACAGTTAAGACATATATATATATATGTCTTATCTCAGACTTTGTCATATGCCAGACTGAAGAACAGACCTTTGTTGTCTCGCACGTTTGCTATTTGTTACCTTTTAATGATAACTGAAAAGATGGTATCAACCCCTGAGGACCCTATAAAGGTACCGTCACACGCTGCAATCTCGGCTGGCGATATGCGGCGATCTAATGTGTGCTCACGTTTTTCGTGGTCTCCTCAGATCGCCGATGGCGGCCTCTCACGCCCTAAAGCTAAGGCGATGTGTCGCTCCAGAAATCACCTCCCCTATAACGGAACCAATCTTGCCTCATTCCATCGCCACTTCACACGCCGCAATCACAAAGGCAATGTGGGCGTATATGGTCAGCGCGGCGAGGAGATGGGCGCGGTATACACCACTGGTCACGCCTCATACACACTCATTGGACAACACAACTGAGTTACGATTGGTCAGCCTGCTCTGGAAGGCTAATACATGACGCCATTGTCTATCGGAGTTTGTGGACGGTTGTGTAGCTGAAGATGTGTCCGGTGCTGGACGGACAGCTCTTCAAATATGGCGCGGTGTCAACTGACAGCCAATAGGAACACAGTAGCCCACACCAATCATGTCAGAGGGGGCGCGGACTCCAGCACGCTGAGGCACGCCTACGAGGAATCATAGACAACGCTGATTCCATCATTATCGCCCTGTCACACGCCAAAACACGGAGATATCGCCGTAACGATGGTGCCTGATTGCTGAGCAGAGCTAGGAATCAGGCGAAGGCCGAGGGCCGATTTATTACCATTAAATTCCCCAATCACACGCTGCAACCGTGAGGCAATGTCACGCCGATTTCACCAGGGTGACGAGATTGTGGCGCGTGACGGGACCTTAAGATTTTAATATTTTTACATCAATTGAGGAATTTTGGCCCAACCACTAATCAGAGGACAATAAACCTGTGTGCGCCTCTTATCTCTGAGCCGCTCTCCCCCTCCCAACACTGATCACTATACTCTGCCTCACCTCACCTGTGTTATGTACTGCGTTATCCCACCTGTATATGTGTGTGTGTGTATATATATATATATACTAGATGGGTGCCCGATGCACAATGCATCGGGATTCTAGCAGAGCGAGTCTCTGACTCGCAATGGCCGCTTCGCGGCCAATGCTTCGCGCTGCTAAGGCGACTCGCCATGCCCGCTGCGCGGGCATAGCGAGTCGCCTTAGAGCGACTCGCAATGGCCGCTGCGCGGCCAATGCTTCGTTCGTATCCACATGACCACGCTGACTCGCAGCGAGTGCGGTCTCAAAAGGGGCAAAAAACCCATTCGTGATTATATAATAGATATATATATGTGTATGTGTCTCCAGAATTTGTGTTATTTAGGGTACCTTTACACGTCACAACATTGCATGCAATTTCACTTGCAACTTACTGGTTGCAGTGAAATCATGGACACATTGTTCCAGTTTGTTGCTGTGTACAAATGTAACAATGTGTCCATGATTTCACTGCAACCAGTGACTTGCAAGTGAAATTGCATGAAATGTTGCGACGTGTAAAGGTCCCCTAAGCCTGATGAAGGGGCCATAGAGTCTGGACAGCTTTGCTTTCTCTTGCCTTTTAATGGTGAACTGAACAGATGGTATCAGCCCCTGAGGACCCTCAGATTCTAGATATAAGAATATTCAGTCACTGACTGCTGCACCGGAGCCATAAGAGCAGAGTGCGGTGCTGCAGACCGGTGAGTACATGTGCCATGTGGATGTCATACGATGACCTCGTGGCCCCTCACACGTGTGTTTTGCACAGATGTGAGCGGTGTAAAGCTGATATTACATGATGCCATTCTATAGTGCGGTCACTGATGAGCGGAATATTCTGTGTGTTTTCTGCAGATTTTATGAGAAAAAGTATCAGGTGTTTCTGAAACTCTACGAGCACCAGAGGGAATATCGGGCCATAATGGAGGGACAAGAAGACGCCTGACCTCACACCTGGCGGAGATCGAATCCGATACATTGTTTAAATAAAAATCTACAAATAATTCACACCGTACAATAGTAAATGTCACATAAAAAACTTATTATAATAATAAATATAAAAAATACATTCAAAAACAGAACAACATAGAGGAGAAATCCACACAGATACAAGAGCTGCAAACTACACGGAGCACAGATACATAAACACACGGCATTAAATGACTGAGACTGATACAAACTGAGCTGGACGAGTCTTTTTTCCACCTTTGGTAAATGACCTCAGTCTGGACAGTGCGGCTGGTTTTGGCATTAAGTTCTCAGAGGATTTCTTAGGCTGGATTCACACTGCAGTTTTTCACTGATCAGTGTCCATCAGTGTTTGTGCCAAAACCCAGAACAGGGGTCAATCTTTCAAATATAGTTTTTCTCTGCTGGCTCCTCTCCTGGATCCTCTCCTGGCTCCTCTCCTGGATCCTCTCCTGGATCCTCTCCTGGCTCCTCTCTTCGCTCCTCCCCTGGCTCCTCCCCTGGCTCCTCTCTTCGCTCCTCCCCTGGCTCCTGCACACAAACACTGAAGGACACTGATCAGGGAAAACTGCAGTGTGAAGCCGCCTTAAAGCGGCTTCACACCAGGATCTCATTAACGACATCGTTGAAACGTCACAGATTTGTGATCGTTGTGACAATATCGTTCGTGTGTCGTTGTGTGTAAATGAACGATGTAGGAAGGAAAAATCCTTGGATCATTCATCCAAGATGTGAGATCCGGACCTCAAATCTATCGTTCATCATCCAATCAACACTGCTGGAAGAAGCCACATCGTTCAGTGTGACGCCTTTATACATGGTTCAGTGTGACGCCTTTATACATGGCTCAGTGTGACGCCTTTATACATGGTTCAGTGTGACGCCTTTATACATCGTTCAGTGCGACATCTTTATACATGGCTCAGTGTGACGCCTTTATACATCGTTCAGTGTGACGCCTTTATACATGGCTCAGTGTGACGCCTTTATACATGGTTCAGTGTGACGCCTCTATACATGGCTCAGTGTGACGCCTTTATACATGGCTCAGTGTGACGCCTTTATACATGGTTCAGTGTGACGCCTTTATACATGGTTCAGTGTGATCCTTTATACATGGTTCAGTGTGACGCCTTTATACATGGTTCAGTGTGACGCCTTTATACATGGCTCAGTGTGACGCCTTTATACATGGCTCAGTGTGACATCTTTATACATGGTTCAGTGTGACGCCTTTATACATGGCTCAGTGTGACGCCTTTATACATGGCTCAGTGTGACGCCTTTATACATGGTTCAGTGTGACGCCTTTATACATGGTTCAGTGTGACGCCTTTATACATGGCTCAGTGTGACGCCTTTATACATGGCTCAGTGTGACGCCTTTATACACGGCTCAGTGTGACGCCTTTATACACGGCTCAGTGTGACGCCTTTATACACGGCTCAGTGTGACGCCTTTATACACGGCTCAGTGTGACGCCTTTATACACGGCTCAGTGTGACGCCTTTATACACGGCTCAGTGTGACGCCTTTATACGTGGTTCAGTGTGACGCCTTTATACGTGGTTCAGTGTGACGCCTTTATACGTGGTTCAGTGTGACGCCTTTATACGTGGTACAGTGTGACATCTTTATACATGGCTGACAGAAAACAGCACAGTGACACCACAGAGACAGCACATGGACAGCAAACAGCACAGTGACAGCAAACAGCACATGGACAGCAAACAGCACAGTGACACCACAGAGACAGCAAACAGCACAGTGACACCACAGAGACAGCACATGGACAGCAAACAACACAGTGACAGCAAACAGCACAGTGATACCACAGGCGCCTAGTAACCCGATGTGTACCATAGTAACCAGCGAGATCGCGGCTCCACATCGCTGGTGAGTCTGTCTGTGTGACATCTCACCAGCGATGTGAGCGATATTGTAAGCGATCGCACGTGCACGTGATCGCTTACAATATCGCTAGCGAGATCGTAGCGTGTGACTGCCGCCTATCTGTGACTACACGCAGTTTTTGCACCCTCATTACCTACAGGTGATCTAGGGTCGAGATGGTGTCCGCCCACTTAGTAGTGGGGGGTGGACAAGGAGGACTTGGATGTCAGATAGGACTCATCAGACCTGAAGTCACTTTGTCGCAGTTGATGAGCAAACAGACATTGGCCAATGTGTGTACTAAGAACTTCAGAAATAAAAAGATAAGATTTTTTTAAAAAACTCAAAATCTTAAGTTTTTATTATATAGCTTGTCAGCATATGTACATCATTGGTAGTAGCTGAGTGCTGCAAGGTTTTTTTCTAGTATATCTATCTATCTATCTATCTATCTATCTATATCTATCTATCTATCTATCTATATCTATCTATCTATCTATATCTATCTATCTATCTACCCTATCTATCTATCTATCTATCTATCTATCTATGACTACACGCAGTGTTTGTTCCAATCATGCAGTGTTATAGAACAGAGCTACAATACACAAACATAATAATAAATATTCCAGACATTATCTACGCCTTGTTTAGATAAAATACACGGTCTATAACGGCTGCTTTTGACTTTAGGTTTGTTCCTATAGTTTAATGTTCTCTAATCAGACTCGGTCTCACAATACAGCAGAAGCTCAGTAACCCCCGGCGTCCGTCCGTCCTGCAGATCCAGGATCCTTGTTCTTCCTTACAAGAGATCAGTACCCGGCAGATTTCATCTATGGTAGAATTACCGTCAATCTGACAATCATTTACCGGACAGCAGCCGGAGATTAGTGACGCGGTAACGAGGGGCGATTAGAGGGATCTGTCATTAACCGCGCAGCATCAATCCCTGGAATTGTGTAAGGGGATAGAAGAGTCTGTCCAGATGGCAGAAATCCCCATCACTATTATTATTACATTAGTACAAGATGATACAATGTGACTATGGGGACAGTATACGGATAGATTACACCTGTACAGCGTCTACCATAACTCGGGCACAATCCACATCATCCACAATCCTCTCAGTGTCAGTGGATCTGTCGCTATCAGTGTCGCTATCAGTCCTGCTGAGACTTGTAGTTCCACAAGTGACGTCCGCCAACAGCACTAAAGGCCCCGATACACACAGATCATTGTATAGAGATTGGTCACAGATCTCTGGTTGCAGTGAAATCATGGACACATTGTTACATTTGTACACGGCCACAAGATAAATCCATGTGTCCATGATTTCACTGCAACCAGAGATCTGTGACCGATCTCTACACAATTATCTGTGTAAGGCGGGGGTCACACATAGCAGTTAATTTTTGGAAGTGTTTTCCATGACCAATCTGTTTTGTTTGAGCCTCCGGTGCCCCTGAACGATTTTTGGACTTAGTCACTTTTTGCCAAAAAATGCTAAAAAAAAAACAGATCCGTTTTTAAACAGCCCCCAAAAACGCTCCTAGCAATGATTGTAGGTGCAGAATAAAATGGACAGGGCGTTTATTACATATAATCTGTTTTTCCATCAGTTTTTGGACTTAGAAAAAAAAATGCAAAATCTGATGCCAAAAACGGACCAAGGGCTTATGTGTGACCCCGGCCTGAACGGGCCTTCAGAGCTCAGACACATCGGCATTGAAATCAGTAGAGTAAAGCGAGAACGTCTCCGATCAATTCTAATGAGTCCGAGCAGACGAGTGTTTGTGTTCAGCTTTTTCTCATCTGGATCCAACAATAGTGCGACACTCAACAATGCAAGTCAGTGGGTGCGAGAAACAATCACACCGCACACTGACAGCACAGTGACACCACACAGCACAGTGACACCACAGTGACAGCACACTGACAGCACAGTGACAGCAAACAGCACAGTGACAACACAGTGACAGCAAACAGCACAGTGACAGCAAACAGCACACTGACAGCAAACAGCACAGTGACACCACAGAGACAGCACATGGACAGCAAACAGCACAGTGACCGCACATGGACAGCACAGTGACAGCAAACAGCACAGTGACAGCACAGTGACAGCAAACAGCACAGTGACACCACAGTGACAGCAAACAGCACAGTGACACCACAGTGACAGCAAACAGCACAGTGACCGCACATGGACAGCACAGTGACAGCAAACAGCACAGTGACAGCACAGTGACAGCAAACAGCACAGTGACACCACAGAGACAGCACATGGACAGCAAACAGCACAGTGACAGCAAACAGCACAGTGACAGCACACTGACAGCAAACAGCACAGTGACACCACAGTGACAGCAAACAGCACAGTGATACCACAGTGACAGCACACTGACAGAAAACAGCACAGTGACACCACAGAGACAGCACATGGACAGCAAACAGCACAGTGACAGCAAACAGCACAGTGACAGCACACTGACAGCAAACAGCACAGTGACACCACAGAGACAGCACACTGACAGAAAACAGCACAGTGACACCACAGAGACAGCACATGGACAGCAAACAGCACAGTGACAGCAAACAGCACATGGACAGCAAACAGCACAGTGACAGCAAACAGCACAGTGACAGCAAACAGCACATGGACAGCAAACAGCACAGTGACACCACAGTGACAGCAAACAGCATAGTGACAGCCCACCGACAGCAAACAGCACAGTGACACCACAGAGACAGCAAACAGCACAGTGACACCACAGTGACAGCAAACAGCATAGTGACAGCCCGACAGCAAACAGCACAGTGACACCACAGTGACAGCAAACAGCACAGTGACACCACAGTGACAGCACACTGACAGAAAACAGCGCAGTGACACCACAGAGACAGCACATGGACAGCAAACAGCACATGGACAGCAAACAGCATAGTGACACCACAGTGACAGCAAAACAGCATAGTGACAGCCCACTGACAGCAAACAGCACAGTGACACCACAGTGACAGCAAACAGCACAGTGACACCACAGAGACAGCACATGGACAGCAAACAGCACAGTGACAGCAAACAGCACAGTGACACCACAGAGACAGCACATGGACAGCAAACAACACAGTGACAGCAAACAGCACAGTGACACCACAGTGACAGCACACTGACAGCAAACAGCACCGTGACAGCAAACAGCACATGGACAGCAAACAGCACAGTGACACCACAGTGACAGCACACTGACAGCAAAGTGACACCACAGTGACAGCAAACAGCACAGTGACACCACAGTGACAGCACATGGACAGCAAACAGCACAGTGACAGCAAACAGCACAGTGACACCACAGTGACAGCACATGGACAGCAAACTGCGCAGTGACAGCAAACAGCACAGTGACCGCACATGGACAGCAAACAGCACACTGACAGCAAAGTGACACCACAGTGACAGCAAACAGCACAGTGACAGCAAACAGCACAGTGACACCACATGGACAGCAAACAGCACAGTGACAGCACACTGACAGCTTTGGAAAGGATTATAGGGACACTATATGGATTTCACAGTAAGTACACCAGCCTCATCAATCTATTTAATAATAAACAATTTGTATTGGTGACAAAAACCTCCATAATGATCAGTGCGGTATTAATGGTGTGACGCATGCCTGCTGGATGGCACACTGCTGGATGGCACACCGGCTCAGCCCATGGTTCTGGTTCCTCACGGGATGATAAGTCGCAGCTGGTAGGAAATCTTTGTTTCATATATCGGAATGGAGCTGTCCGTGTTCGGGTCTGTGCCCTCTTGCTGCCCTGTGATGTATGTGGCTGTCATGGACGGCGATCAACAACCAGCAGCTGCGTCTTGTGCTGGATGTGCAGAGTCTCATGAAGAAGATGAAAAGTGGAATCAGCGTAAGCCCAGAACCACCAGAGACTCCACGAGTCCAGCGCCGGCTCCGACACATAAGGGTAAATTCACAGGTTCAGGATTTGCAGCGTTTCTGTGCATGTTTTATGTAACACATTAGGCCTCGTGCACACTCGGAGGATTGGGTTGCAGAAATGTCTGCAGTTCTTGGCAGGAAAAAAGCTACAGCAAAAATA
>JARQOC010001622.1:0-37749 GCA_033576535.1 Allobates femoralis
AACTTCTACCTATTAGTGTCCCGGCCAATCACAGGCCACGAGCTGCCTGAGCAGTCAATCCCAGGCCAGAATCTGATGTCATGCGCCGACTGGCATGTGATTGTCCGCGACAGTGGCGGGGGGCAGAGAGAGAACTGTGCTGGACTTTATGCATCCAGCGGCCGTGATCAGCCGCCTGGGGACATGGATATGCGTCCCTAGGGACGCACATCCATGTAAAGCAGGTGCAGCGGTCACAGAAGTCGGTGGGCGCTGGGCTCCTGTACCTCCAGGCCCGGTCACACTTGCGACCCCTGCGAACGCGGTTGTTACGCCACTGTATATATCCATTACATACTTGATAATACAAGCAATATATCTAGAAGGAGGGGCACAGTATGTGGGACCAGCATTTGCCCCATGTGTTCTTCTGTATGTGTGTGGTTTGTGCAGTTTATGTTATTGTGCATGTATGCCTGTCTGTACTCTTGTGCATGCGTGTGCCTGTCTGAGTTCTTGTGCATGCATGTTCCTGTCTGCATTCTTGTGCATATGTACCTTTCTGTATTCTTGTACATGCATGTATTTGCGTTCTTGTGCCTGTATTCTTGTGCCTACGTTTGCTCCCTGTCTGCATTCTTGTGCATGTGTATCTTTCTATGTTCTTGTACATGCATGTGTTTGTGTTCTTGTGCCTGTATTCTTGTGCCTACGTTTGTTCCCAGTCTGCGTTCTTGTGCATGTGCCTGTCTGCGTTCTTGTGCATGTGTATCTTTCTGTGTTCTTGTGCATGCGTGTGTTTGCGTTCTTGTGCCTGTATTCTTGTACCTGCATTTGTTCCCTGCCTGCGTTCTTGTGCATGTGCCTGTCTGCATTTTTGTGCGTGCTTATGCTTGTTTGAATTCTTGTGCCTGCACATGCAACCTGTCTGCTTTCTTGAGTGTGCCTATTTGTGTTTTTGTGTGTGTGGTCTCCTGCTGTATACAGGGAGCTGTGTGTGGGCTCCTGCTGTATACAGGGAGCTGTGTGTGGTCTCCTGCTGTGTACAGGGGGCTATATGTGGGGTTCCTGCTGTATGCAGGGTTCTATGTGTGGACTCCTGCTATATGCAGGGGCCTGTGTGTTGGCTCCTTCTGTGTACAGGAGGCTATTTGTGGGCTCCTGCGGTATACAGGGGGCTAAGTGTGGGCTCCTGCTGTATACACAGGGCTAAGTGTGGGCTCCTTCTGCGTACAGGAGGCTATTTGTGGGCTCCTGCGGTATACAGGGGGCTAAGTGTGGGCTCCTGCTGTAAACACAGGGCTAAGTGTGGGCTCCTGCTGCATACAGGAGGCTATTTGTGGGCTCCTGCGGTATACAGGGGGCTAAGTGTGGGCTCCTGCTGCATACAGGAGGCTATTTGTGGGCTCCTACTGGGTTCTATGTGTGAGGTCCTGTTGCCTTAATTTCCAACCCCTACTCTGTTATATATAGTTCTATCTATGTTATGTATAGCGTGCCACTGTTTTTTCCTTGTTTTGCTTTCATGGATCTGCACATGTGTGTTAATCATGTGACTTATCACACGCTGAGTATTTGGTCAGTTTTTACCTCAGTATTTGTAAGGTCTCGTGCACATGTTCAGTATTTGGTGAGGTTTCTTTACCTCAGTATTTAAGTTTTGTTCACAGAGGGTGTTTTTGCAGCATTTTATTTTGCATGGTTTTTCATTATTTCTTTCATTTGCTTTTATTTTTTTTACTTAAATGGAACACAGCTACGGTCATCTGTTTCAGGTATATGATGAGCCATCACATGACGCATCACATGACGCGTCACATGACCCATCACATGACCCTTCACATGACCTGTCACATGACTGGGGGGGGGGGCCCACAGAGTTTGAACAGCCCCGGGCCCTGGCTACTCTTAATCCACCCCTGGTCCTGATAATCTTTTCATCTGAAATGTAATTTTTAAAATAACAATGGGGCTGTATAACATGCAAATAAATGTAATGTTAGCAAACTTAACATTAAGAATAAAATTATTTAATTGTCCAGATGTGGTTACATGTTATGATTACAATTTAGTAGTTAGTATATAAACATATATCACTTTTATTATCCTGTTGATCAGTGCCCAGGGACCTCGATGCAAAAACTCCAACGGGGCCCCCAATTATTGCAAATCTTTAATAGTATTAGTCTTTTTCTATAGGCCAAAGTGACTTCTGGGGCCCCCTTAGGCTGCAGGGCCCGGGTACGATCACAACCCCTGCACCTAATGTAGTTACGCCCCCTGCTGTTGATATTCATGTAGCTCAGTGTTTTCATATTGACAGCACATTTCATTTGTAACAAGTAAGGTGTCAAACTTTCTATGAGCAGCAAGTCTTACGTATTCTTTGAAAACTTACTTTATTAGTCAAGTGTGGCTTTAAAACGTTTAGCTAGTCCAAGTATTCTTTTTATAAGGTTTCTCTTTTTGTTTGCTTCTTTGTGATCCTCTTAACCACATTATTCATATTCTCGTAATGTTGCTGCTTCAGTATCAGCCAAAAAGATCCCATGAAACGATGGGTGTGTGACATATGGAATAATACATTTTATCTTAGCATGCAGTCTTGTGTACGGGGGAGGCATAATGAAATATTACATCATATTGCGTAGCTCTACACATCACCACGCAAAACTAACTTGGAATTATCCTTATCTTACCCTTAAAGTCTAGCCTCAACAGATTAGTAATTTGCATCATGAAACTACTGAGAAACACCCACATAAATAGACATTCGGTACTAGAAGGTGAAGGTAAGATAGAGCGTGCCAAGTCTTTCAGAAATAAAGTTTCTGTTTTTTACATGACAAGAAAAAAAAAACTGGATCATAAATTAAGGTAACTTAGAGATAACAATTACATCTCACACCAGTCTATAAAATGGACGAGTGCTATGCGAGAAAAAAATCGCATTGTACTCTGACCAATGTTATTCAATGAGGCAGTGCAGATCTGCTATTTTTTCTCACCCGTATGTGCCCTGAGGAAAATATCAGTCAATATCACTCGCCAATGCAAATCAATGGTCACAAGAAAACAAAATGGAAATCACACTGACCAAATAAATGCTGTTCAATTCTTACAGCTATATTACCATTCTGTAGCATAGAGCTGTCATGAGTGTGTTGCATCCTGATGTTACCTCTGGGGGACCTGGGATCAGGAGGTCATATCATTTAATCAATTTCACGTTCTCTGACAGTGTAAACCGTCTAAGGGCCACTTTACACACACCAACGTATCTGTCCAACTTCTGAATAACTTACTGGTTGCAGTGAAATTATGGACACATTGTTCCATTTGTACATGACTCACAGTGGCCGGGACTCCGGTTTAGACAGGCTGTAGCTCCTTCCTCCTTGTCACGGGTGGGCCGCGCCTGCCGGTAGTGGGGCCCGGTGGAGTGCAGATCAAAAGGTTGAAGACGTCTTGTAGGAACAGATTAAAGGGGTTTAATTTATTCGTGACGCCACTCATGAGTAGTTTCGGTAATCGTTACCGACGCTGCGGAACCTCCGGGGGATAGACAGCAGCAAGATGGAACGCTCCCCACAGGCTGAGCGGTGATCCCCGGAGGCTGGAGCTGCTCAAGATGTTGTGCGGCAGCTGCGGTTACCTTGTAGTGCGGACGGACAGTTCATAAGGAAGCACGGACACAGAAAGTCTCTGTAACGGGTCTTTACTGTAACCAGCAGGCAGTACATAGCATACAGTTTATGGGTAATAGACCGGGTGGACTCAGCAGTGATAGTGTCCCTCAGAGATCCGCAAGTGTTCCTCCATTCTAGCTAAGTGTTTCGCCATTGTCGCCCAGGAATACCAGGTCGGGTACGGGGAGGCTGCTTCAATGCCCTATCCAAGTTGTACGTTGTGGATGTTTTGGGGAGCCTTGGATCCCTCAGTGGGTACACCGCTGGTTAGACGACTGGAAGTTGGCTGGTGGTGGGGTGCTCCTTTGAAGCTGCTCCTCCACGCTTCTGGTTCGCGTAGCAGAGGTGAACTGCTGCCAGCTTCGGTACCAGTGAACCGGCTGTGAGTTTTGGGCACGGGAGTCTTTTGGAACCCGTGGTTATGATGCCCGATCCCGGTTGTTGAGGCCTCAGGTGCTGACACCCGACCGGTGACGGCCCGGGGGCTGCACGGGGTGCGGAGCCCCCGCTCCTACTCCAAGTTCTCTGTTCTAGACTCTGTTCCAGACTCTTCCGTTCTCTGTTCTGCGTAGACTAAGTGTCTGTTCTCCTACACACTTCCCTAGCACTCCGCCTACCAGGACCCTGGATTGGTCCTCTGTTCTAGGTGATGCATGCAGGGTTGGATCTCAAAGTTAACTAGGTCACTGCTGTGTCAGAGAATATTGCGGCTGCATTTATGGCTGCAATACCCTCCTGTGACGCACTCGTTGCGGGGCGCCACATACACATCCACAAAATGGAGCAATGTGTCCATGATTTCACTGCAACCAGTAAGTTGTTCAGAAGTTGGACAGATAAGTTGGTGTGTGTAAAGTGGCCCTCACTTTCATCAAGATGAACAAGTCATGGATCTCCAAAGACAAAGTGACATAACCCCTAAATATTTGTAATGGCAGCAATATTAAAGAGGACCTGTCATCCCCCTGCTGCATTACAAATTAAATGCAGCACTGAATGCAGCATGTCTTCTGCATTCAGGGAAGGGCTCCCCTTATGTTTCTAGCCCCCCTGTAAGCTTTACAAAAGACATTAGAAAACTAACAGATAAGTAGTCTAAAGGGTGGGATCTTATTAAGAGGTCTTCACTGCTGGCACAGTCCTCCAGCCCCCTCCTTGTGTATTCCGCCCCCTCTATGTCTCTGTGCCGCCTCCTGTTCTGCTGGCTCTGACCTCCTCTCCTGCTCTATGTCACTCAACCTGCTGCCCAAAGCTTGTTCAGAGCAGCTGCAAAGCATTTGGCCTGACGTCAGCACCAGATTCCCACCCTGTTTATGCTTTATTCAGAGAGCAGGGAAGGAGGAGGGCAGAGCCAGCAGAACAGGAGGAGACATAGAAGGGGCGGAATACACAAGGAAGAAGCTGGAGGACTGTGCCAGCAGTGAAGACCTCTTAATAAGATCCCCCCCCCATTGGACTACTTAACTGTAAGTTTTCTAATGTCTTTTTTAAAGCTTACAGGGGGGCTAGAAACATGGGGGACCCTTCCATGAATGCAGCAGACATGCTGCATTCAGTGCTGCATTTAGTTTGCAATGCAGCAGGGGGGTGACAGGTCCTCTTTAAGTGTAACAAACTCATGGGTGCACTGGACAGAGGAGCTGGGGGGTAGATGCCCCTCGGGCCATCTCCAAGCAGCTGTTCAGGGCCAGCAGGACATCGGCACTCAGCAATGTACCTTTGCATATGTTCAGCTGCTGGCTGCCTACATCTCAGTGATCAGACAAGCCCACACTGCTCTATGTAGGGACGGCGTCTGCCAAAGTGATGCAACACAGCACAGCATGCCTGGAGCTTCTTCATACTGCCACAGAGGAGCTGATGGATCTAAGACCTCAGTGCATAAGTATTAGGTCATCAGTCATAGTGCTGGGGTTCTCCAGAGAGGAGTGCCGAATGCTGCTCACCTCCTCACTCCTCATTGGTCACACTGGATTGCAGTGGTGGTTGTGCTGCTCAGGCTATGTGTGAGATATTGCAGGATCTGATCTTTGATGTCAGTTTCAGGCCATGAGCTCCAGCATCCTTCAACCTCTAGGAATTTCAGACTCCTCCAATAAATCACACTGAGCCCCAGCAGAGTGACCACTGACATCAGTATCCATTGATTGATCTACCCTAAACCTATAGGACATGACAGATTATACTATATGGTACTATATATAAAGTGTGAGATCCTGTAGGTCCATTTGTGATTAGTACAGTACATATAATTTATACACTATATATCTGCTTAAATAATATATAGCACAGGCAATGTACAGATTAGTCTAGTCTTAGGCAGATTATAATGAGGGCAATATAAGCTACCACTCAAAGTTCCAAAGGGACCCATGGCCAGACTGCCCTCACTGTAATGTTTATGCTTCCAACATATGCGCACATCTCTATGCAGGTAGCTTTACTGGAGTTCCACTGCCAGCAAACCAGAAGTGCAGCTTAGCTCCAGGAGAGCTCCTGTTGTCTGTCCTATGTTGTCGTGGTGCGATGACATCATCAGCAGGTACCAGCATGTACACAACGTCCACAAGAAAAAGTGGAGCCTCGGGATTGGAGCAGAGTGCCAGGGGAACAGGAGCAAGGTAAATACATGTTGTGTTTGTTTCTTTGTTTTGTTTTTAGTATGTGAATGGAATGTGTGCCTATATATAGCAGTTTATGTGTCAGCTCATACTGTATATAGTGAGGATATGTGAGGGCTTATACTGTATATAGGGAGCTATTTGGGGGCTCGTACTGTATATAGGGAGCTATTGGAGGGCACAATCTGTATATAGGGGCTATGCGGGGGCTCATATTGTATATGGAGAGTTATGTGGGGCTCATACAGTATATTGGAGGCCATGTGAGAACTCATCCTGTAAATGGGGACTTTTGTGACGGCCCATACTGTGCATTGGGATGTATGTAAGGGCTCAGACAGTATATATAGGAGTCTATGTGAGGGCGTATACCATAAATAGGTAGCTATGTGAGGGCTCATACTGTATAGGGAGTTATGTCAGGGCTCAGAGTATATAGAGAGCTATGTGAGGGCTCATACTGTATATAGGGATCTATGTGAGGGTTCATACTGTGTATAGGGATCTATGTGAGGGCTCATAGTATGTATGGAGCTATGTGAGGGCTCATACTGTATATAGGGGGCTGAGATTAGGCTCATGCAGTATATAGGATGGCTGTGTGGGGGCTCATACTGTATATAGGGGTGACAGCATACTTTGTTCTGCTCAATATTAAGTTACAAAAATTAAAATTACTAAAAATTAATAATTATAATATTGAGCAGAATTGACTTTAGCCCATTAATTTGGCCCCCAAAACAGTCACAGTCTCTCCTGCGGCCCTTCGGAAAATGTATTGCTCACCCCCCTCCCGTTCTACTATGTATGCTGTATGTTATAAATAGTGCTGTGCATAAGAGAAAAGAAATTGTGCAGCACTCTATGCACACTGATTCTCTTGTTTTGCATCTACAGATATGCACCAGAGCACCTGTGTGTTAATCATGTGACCGGTCACGTGATCTATCAATGGGGGTCATGTGACATGTCCCATTTTACACCGGATCTTGGGGGTTGGGCCATGCCTTCTAAACAGTCCGGGGCCTGATTACTCTTAATCCACCCCTGGATATACTGAGTACAGACACTGTAATATCCTATATGACTCATGAGTCCACTGGTTCATGTCGATCATGTACATTTTTCTTTGGTATGCACTATATTTTCTTTTGAAAAAGAAAAAGAAAAGGTAAAATCCAGTCCTGTTGAGCCGGACTCTTTTTTTTCTATTATCTTTATGTTGCTTGTACTACTGTGAGCATGGGCTAAACATGTTAACGTAGCCTTCAGGGTTTCCAGTTTGTCTCCCATTGAGGACTTCAAGTACATCAGTGGTCTGCAATTGTAAAGAGAACAGTCAACAGTGGATCTTGATGAGTTGCGTGCCAAGTGCAGTTATCATGTCAGGATATTTCTCAAACAGCTATTAATACCTCATTGATAGCTGCCAGGGCTTGTAAATCCATGTATTTTTGCATGTGTTGCTTATACTCAATACTGAAAAAATCAAGATGTTTTGAAAATTTTGTTTCTAGAATTTGCAAATCATCAATATGGATGATAATATTTGATGCTGTGATTTCTATTAGTCCAGCACTTTTTTTTTTTTGTTGTAACAATTTCCATGTTCAAGTGAATATAATACAATATATGGGAAGGATAATATCACTGACATTAGTCTGTGAAACCACATTACTTACAGAAACCTATGAAGTACATGAATGTGTCAGCAGTTATTTGAAAGCCAAGTGTGTGTGAGCACTGCACGTGTGGTGAGATGTGTAAGCGATTGCCCTAGAGCTATGAAAGCCATTAAAGGGATAGTGCAACTTAGAAAATGATTCACCAATAGAGCATGTTATAAGTGGTAGATCTCAAACATCATTTTCGAATCATGGAGAGACTAAACGATGCTTAGGTTTCACCAGAGCTCATGAGAACTCTGTTTCAGAGAAATAAAGGCTATGATAACCATGTTAAAAATGTGTCCTGATTACAAGTATCAGTCAGTATTATGGGAAATGTCGTACTCCTCAAATCTTTAACTGTGGTTTTGACTTGGTTGAAAGTCTCAAAAACTCAAAAGATTAAAAAAAAAGAGAATGAAAGGCAGATAGTTAAGAGGTAGAAAAAAAGATAATGATATACACACAGGGGTGAACCAAGCCTCTCTGCTGCCTGAGGCGAACTGCAAAACGGTGCCCCCCCCCCCCCACCCGCTAGAAAAAAATTTTAATTGATAAAAATAAATCTGGTTCCTACAGATTTATATTTATCCTGTAAAAATGAGCAAAATAGTGGACATTTTAGTTTACAGAAACAGAAAAAAAAGTTGTCCACACAAAGATGTCTGCGCCATCACACGCACATACAAGAACCACACAGAAGAATCCAGAACAAGGATCATTAATGGCAATGGCAGCTTGGCACAAGCATTTAGACACATAATGACAACTGGCAGAGCCGTGGTCCTGCAGGGAGAACTGATTGCCAACCTCGGCACACGTCTGCAAAACTCTGGACCGCTGCCTGGCACTGAATATTCAAACAAGTCGCCATGCTGCACCTTCCACACAACACAGGTAAAGACCTGCAGTCTGAGCATCAACAAGCCGCCACTGCACTAAGTTGGTAAAATGGCGCTTCTTCTCCATCCAACAGACCACACTTACTCCCAAATTGCTTAGCCAATCACAAGCGCCACACACAGGGCTGTCTTTATGTAACTAATAACAGGGTCCTTCCTATTGGGTTGAGCAAAGGATATGGGAGCAGGAAGGGGGAAGAGCACCACCGACCAACCGCTGCTCAGGAGAAACAAGGCTGGATGCCTGAATGTACCGAGGGGCAGCACTGGACCTGGTGTGTAAGGGTGGTTTCACATTTGCATTCGGAACGCAAGCGTAACAGAACGCAGCCAAATGCTGCGTTCCTATGTTTAACATGGGAACGGTTCCGTATGGATGCGCATAATTTATACGCCCTCCTCCACCCTACAAATGCAACATGTTGCATTTTTTGTGCGTTCACAGGCGCTTGTTTTATCAGCAAGTGCCCGCGAGTGCACAAACAATGCATGGATCTCAATGGATCCGCACTGTCCTCCGCATGGCGGCGCAGGAGAACGCTGCGGATCACATTGAAATTTCATCGGCGGCTGGGAGGTGGAGGATCTCCGCCACAGATCTCCGCCTCCCGGCCGCCGTCGAGATCACTGATTGGCTGGCCGAGCACCATACTGATGAGAATCTCCACTGCGTTCACATCAGTATGGCAGCGTTTACATGCCCTGCGCATGCAGACACAAATGCAAATCTGAAACCAGCCTAAGTTATGGCCAATCAGTCCTGCAGCAGAGGGACAATGCATCCTGCATCATAGAAATCATAGGGCCCCACAGCAGAAGTTCTAATTGGGCACCCCCCAACAAAAGCAATATTTGGCTGGGTCACATAGGTACATCTCTCACAATATGTCAGCCTTTACAAAGTAATTTTCCTCCTACTGAAGCCCCTAGATTCCCCTTTCATTGCCCCTCTAAAGTGTGATGCCAACAAAAGTGCCCCACAAACACTGTATGATCCCCCACAGTGCATTCCTCCACACGCACAGTATGATGACCCTACTGCACCTCCTGCAACTACCCCAGTACAGCATGATCCCCAACTATGACCCCCGCCCAGCCCTCCATGTAGTAAAATGGACCTATGTACACTATAATGGCCCCAACACAGCCCTCAAATAGCCCTTCATAAAGTATAAAAGCTCCCTTGTAGCCTCCAAGCATTATCATGCCTCCCACAGAGCCCTCCAAATATTATAATGGCTTCCATATAGTATAATTTGCTCCATATAATATAATACACCCCCATAGTATTCCACATAGTATACCGCATTCCTCCATATATTATGCACCCCCATAGTCTTCTATAAAATAGAATGCACCCCCACAGTACTTGATATAGAAAAACGCACCCCCACAGTCCTCCATATAGTATATTGCACCCCGTAGTCCTCCAAATAGCATATTGCACCCCCACAGAACTCCATAGAGAACAATTCACCCCCACAGTACTTGATATAAAATAATGCACCCCCACACTCCTCCATGTAGTATAATGCACCCCACAGTCCTCCATATAGAATAATGCAGCCCCACAGTCCTCCATATAGAATAATCACCCACACAGTCCTCCATAAAGCATAATGAACCCCCACAGTCCTCCATATAGCATAATGCACCCCCATATTGCATACTGCACCCCCATAGCTCTCCATACAGCATATTGGACCCCCATAGTCCTCCATATAGTATAATGCACCCTCATAGTCCTCCATATAGTATAATGCATCCCCTATAGCCTTCCTTATAGTATAATGCATCCCCATAGTCTTCCATATAATATAATGGGCCACAATAGTTCTCCATATAGTATATTGCACCCCCATTGTCCTATGTTATATTGTACATTACATAGTTTCCCATCAGTGTACTCACTAAAAAAACTATTAAAAAAATAAAAAGTAAATACCTCTTCCCCTCAGCATCTCCTCTGCCGCTCTGCACGTCTCAGCACAGCGGCGCTAAGTGATGACATCATTGTTCCCCGCCGTGCTGAGCTGCAGAGGGGTGGACAGCGGCGGCAAGGACTTGGGTGAAGAATGCTGCCGGCAGAGGCGGCCGGGACTATAGGGGCGGCATGCTCGGGGGGGCCACCACTGGTACACACATGGCTCCGCTCCGTACACCTAGTACACACTCAGCTCCGTACACCACGTACGCCTCGTACACAAGCGGCTCTGCTCCGTACGCCTCGTACACATGCGGCTCCGCTCCGTACACCTTGTACACTCTCGGCTCTGCTCCATACACCTTGTACACACTCGGCTTCGCTCCGTACGTCTCATACACACGCGGCTCTGCTCCGTACACCTTGTACACTCTCAGCTCCACAATGTACACACGTGGCTTCACTCTGTACACCTCGTACACACACGCCTCTGCTCTGTACACCTCATACACACTCAGCTCCGCTCTGTACACCTCGTACACACGCGACTCCGCTCCGTACACCTCGTACACAAGCGGCTCTGCTCCATACACGTTGTACACATGTGGCTCTGCTCTGTACACCTCGTACACAAATGACTTCGCTCTGTACACACCGTACACACGTGGCTCCGTTTCGTACACACGTGGCGCCGCTTCGTACACCTCGTACACACTGGGCTCCGCTGCGAAAGCCTAGCACACACGGCTCTGCTCCATACGCCTCGTATACACGCGGCTCCGCTCTGTACACCTTGTACACTCTCGGCTCTGCTCCATACACCTTGTACACACTCGGCTTCGCTCCGTACGTCTCGTACACACGCGGCTCCGCTCTGTACACCTTGTACACTCTCAGCTCCACAATGTACACACGTGGCTTCACTCTATACACCTCGTACACACACGCCTCCGCTCTGTACACCTCGTACACACACGGCTCTGCTCCGTACACCTCGTACACAAGCGGCTCGGCTCCATACACCTCGTAAACAAGCGGCTCTGCTCCATACACCTCGTACACATGTGGCTCTGCTCTGTACACCTCATACACATGACTTCGCTCTGTACACACCGTACACACGTGGCTCCGTTTCGTACACACGTGGCGCCGCTTCGTACACCTCGTACACACTGGGCTCTGCTGCGAAAGCCTAGCACACACGGCTCTGCTCCGTACGCCTCGTACACACGCGGCTCCGCTCCGTACACCTTGTACACTCTCGGCTCTGCTCCGTACACCTTGTACACACTCGGCTTCGCTCCGTACGTCTCGTACACACGCGGCTCCGCTCCGTACACCTTGTACACTCTCAGCTCCACAATGTACACACGTGGCTTCACTCTATACCCCTCGTCCACACACGCCTCCGCTCTGTACACCTCGTACACACACGGCTCTGCTCCGTACACAAGCGGCTCTGCTCCATACACCTCGTACACAAGCGGCTCTGCTCCGTACACGTTGTACACATGTGGCTCTGCTCTGTACACCTAGTACACATATGACTTCGCTCTGTACACACCGTACACACGTGGCTCAGTTTCGTACACACGTGGCTCCGCTTCATACACCTCGTACACACTGGGCTCCGCTGCGAAAGCCTAGCACACACGGCTCTGCTCCGTACACCTCGTACACAAGCGGCTCTGCTCCATACACCTCGTACACAAGCGGCTCTGCTCCATACACCTCGTACACATGTGGCTCTGCTCTGTACACCTCGTACACATGACTTCACTCTGTACACACCGTACACACGTGGCTCCGTTTCGTACACACGTGGCGCCGCTTCGTACACCTCGTACACACTGGGCTCCGCTGCGAAAGCCTAGCACACACGGCTCTGCTCCGTACACCTCGTACACAAGCGGCTCTGCTCCATACACCTCGTACACAAGCGGCTCTGCTCCATACACCTCGTACACATGTGGCTCTGCTCTGTACACCTCGTACACATGACTTCACTCTGTACACACCGTACACACGTGGCTCCGTTTCGTACACACGTGGCGCCGCTTCGTACACCTCGTACACACTGGGCTCCGCTGCGAAAGCCTAGCACACTCGGCTCTGCTCCGTACGCCTCGTACACACGCGGCTCCGCTCCGTACACCTTGTACACTTTCGGCTCTGCTCTATACACCTTGTACACACTCGGCTTCGCTCCGTACGTCTCGTACACACGCGGCTCCACTCCGTACACCTTGTACACTCTCAGCTCCACAATGTACACACGTGGCTTCACTCTATACACCTTGTACACACACGCCTCCGCTCTGTACACCTCGTACACACACGGCTCTGCTCCGTACACCTCATACACACTCGGATCTGCTCCGTACACCTCATACATCCGGCTCCACTCTGTACACCTCGTACACACACAGCTCCAATCTGTACACCTCGTACACACAGGGCTCCGCTCTGTACACCTCATACACACACGGCTCTGCTCCGCACACCTCATACACACACGATTCCGCTCTGCACACCTCGTACATACACAGCTTCACTCCATACACCTCATACACACGCACCTCCGCTCTGTACACCTTGAACACTCAGCTCCACTCCATATACCTCATACATACACAGCTCTGCTACATTCATTTACACTGTAAATCCTCAGCCCCACACATAAACTTCACCTCATCCAGCACCATGGTGGAGTCCTGGCTATATAGTGCATACTGAGGAGCTGATCATGTGACCCCCGTGACTCCTCCCCTCCTTTGACATCATCACAGGTCCTGTCAGCGCGAGGCACAGTGAAGCATGAAGCTGGCTCACACAGCCGGGTCACACAGCCGCACGGGGGGGGGAAGGGTGTTTGGAGTTTGGAGACCGCGGACGCTGCCGCTCACACAGCTCACACTGCCACACTGGAGGGGGGGTGTTTGGAGACCGCGGCCGCTGCAGCAGGAGTCTGCTGAGCCTGGGGCAGATGCCCCGCCAGCAGCCCCAGATACGCCAAGCCTGGTCGCAGCGTCGGCGGCCAGGACTGTAGGAGCGGCATCTGCAGGGGGCCGCACAACCACCAGGCGCTCCTGAAGATGCTGCCCCATGTCTACCAGCAGGGCTCGCCGCCTGAGGCTGACACTTCATGTCGCCTCATGGATGCTGCGGCCCTGTATACACATGTATACTTTGGATAAGTAGAGTATTCAGACCCCTTTAAATGTCACTCTTTATTTCATTGCAGCCATTTGGTAAATTCAATAAAGTTAATTTTTTCTCATTAATGTACATTCTGCACCCCATCTTGACGGAAAATAAACAGAAATGTAGACATTTTTGCAAATTTATTAAAAAAGAAAAACTGAAGTATCACATGGTCATAATAGGTATTCAGACCCTTTCCTCAGTATTGAGTAGAAGCAACTTTTTGAGCTAGTACAGCCATGAGTCTTCTTGGGAATGATGCAACAAGTTTTTAAACCTGGATTTGGGGATCCTCTGCCATTCTTCCTTGCAGATACTTACCAGTTCCGTCAGGTTGGATGGTGAACATTAGTGGACAGCCATTTTTAGGTTTCTCTTGAGGTCTCTATATTTCATATTGCCATGTTTCAGGGAGCCCTGAAACACATTGATTAATAAATCAATATTATCACCTGTAAATGATGAATAGACAGATCAACAGAGCAATAGATACAGAGATAATTGATAGATTGATATTTATATAGATGGACAGATAGACAGACAGACAGATAGATAGATAGATATGATGCCTCGATCCAGTGCTTGTCAGGACAACCTAGCGATTGAAATTTTTCATCGTTTGTACGCTGTCACACATCAGCAACGTCAACGACTCACTGCTCAATGTGGGCTTAGTTGTTGTTCCAGTCTAGCAGGTAGGTGTGCCAAGAGATTTGTTTCCGCTCCCCTAGCACTATGATTGGTGTACACTACTGCGTTGCCATTGGTCACACTTGCCTACAAAGCTGGCCACTATATGATTGCTGTCGTCCTGTGAACCTTCTCTTAATTAAAGTATTGGCTCATGTACTTCACGGCAGGCCAAGACACTGGCGCGGCAGATAATGCGCCGGCAGATAATGAGAATATTTAGGTGACGCAGCAGTGTAAGGAACCTGTAGTAAGTAATCGCGAGTCTGTGGCCCCTAGTACAATGGGTCCAACATTAGTCCAACATTAGTGATGTGTTTCAAGATCCAACAAATAGTGGGACATAAAGGCAGTGTGTTAGAACAACAAAGTTTGTGTCTGTGTATGTGTCTGGACACATATGTGGGCAGTTACCAATACATACATATGACAGTGGAAATGTGAGGGTATCTCAATCTTCATTTGAGGGAAAAAGTGTGTGTGATAGACATGTCAGGTTTGGGATACATGATCATACACTTGGCCAACGTGCCATACATCGCAGCACTTACAAGTTGCCATCATTTCTATTGAAAGAGACACAGACAGCTAGAGAACATTTTACAATGTAACATTGGTAACAAACATGCGCCTCAAAAATACACACATCTATACCTGAAAGAAGATATTTGTGTATCCATGCGATTTGGTAAATATTTTGCGGTGACATCCCCAGCCGTCCTGAAAAGCGGAGATGCTATAGGATCGCTACAACAATGCTTACATAGAAGAATGCACGGACTCAGTAACGTTAAAACACATCCTTTTGGTGCCATACATCGGCAGCCAGTCCGAACACAGGAATGTTAACCAATCAGAAGAGGGGAGGCGAAGAAAACACAACCCCCAGGCACGCCTACGTGCTTGATTTGGGAATCGCTGATTTTCACAGTAGTTATCGATATCGACTTGTCACACACGTCGATGCAACACATCCAACGAGCCAGCATCGTCTGATTTGGGGTCCAGTTCTCAAATCTGCGATGAACGATCAGACCACTTATCGCTTGTAAGATCGACGTGTCACACGCAACGATGTTGTTAACATGTCATTAGAGTTACTGCAAACCCGTGACGTTTCTGCGATATCATATCATTAATGATATTGTAGCGTGTGACGGGCCCTTAAGCCAGATTTTTACACAAGTGTAAAAGAGAAAGAGGGAAACCAAGTAAAAAAAAAAAAAATAATTTGACTTTTTCATTTTTTAAATGAGTAAAATGAACCAATTTCACATATTCCTCATTGGTAAAAGTACATGAACCTTTTGGATTATCAGGTAATTTGAAGAGATAATAAGAGTCTATTGATTTAAATCAATGGAATGACAATCAGGTGTGAGCGGGCAACAAATTCAAATTAAAGGACAGGCATCCATGAAAATCTAATCTTCACAAACCTCATGTTTGTGGAAGTGAAGGGTAAAATAAGTATTGGACACATCACCAATTTCGTAAGTAAATATTTTTCTAAAGGTGCTATTAGCATCAATTTCTCACCAGATGTTGGTAACAACCCATCCAATCTACAGCGTGGGCCATTTATGTGAATGCACCTAAATAAAATGAGAATGATTAGTGATATCAACTTCCTGTTTGTGGTATATGGGAGGAGTAAAACTTTTCCAGATGGGTGGTGACCATGGCGGCCATTTTAAAGTTGCCCATTTTGGATCCAACTTTATTTATTTCAATGGGAAGAGGGTCATGTGACATATCAAACTTATGGAGAATTTCATATGAAAAACAATGGTGAGCTTGGCTTTAACGTAACTTATTCTTTCATGAGTTATTTACAAGCGTATGACCACTTATAAAATGTGTTCAAAGTGCTGCCCATTGTGTTGGATTGTCAATGCAACACTCTTCTCCCACTCTTTACACACTGATAGCAACACCACAGAAGAAATGCTAGCACAGGCTTCCAATTTCCATTGTTTCAGATGCTGCACATCTCGTATCGTCATAGCATAGACAATTGCCTTCAGATGAGTGATGAGGCAAACTTTTTGTGAATGGTGAAGTTAACAAACAAATCCACCACTATTGGTCTGACACTAACCCACAGTGGATAGATCCCCCCAAGACTGTTGGATATGCCGGCAGATTCCTGCTCTGCTGTTTGAATAAAGCATAAAGCAGTGTGGGCTTTGCTCCTGACGTCACGCACTGCCGCTTTGTGGGGCAGCGTGATTGACAGAGCAGGAGAAGAGAAGGGCTGAACAGGAGGTGGCGGCATTCACATACAAGGGGCAAAATATACATGGAGGAGGAGGGAGAACTGTGCCAGCAGCGAAGACCTGGTAATAAGATCCCACCCATTAGACTACTTATCTTAAGCTTTATAAAGTGTATTTCTCAGGATACAGAGGGGTTAGAGCCATGGGGGACTCCTTCCCTGAATGCAGCATACATGCTGCATTTACTTTGCCATGCAGCAGGGGGTGACAGGTCCTCTTTAAAATTTGTTCAACATCATTTAGAAAAGCCTGTGAAATACTAAAAGAATATAGTTTCATTAGACCAAAATTTTGGATGGCATAAAACATACCATGCTTGGAGGCAAAATGCACTGTATATCCCCCTAAAAACACTATACTAACTGTGAAATGTGTGATAAGCCCAGGGCTAGGGGTACTCGGACACCGGGATTGATGGTTTCTTGGAGGGTGAATCACGGGTGGTCGGGTTCCCGGTTCCGTGCCCTGGCTGTCATTTGTTAGATGGTGGGGAGGAGGAAATATTTACAAGGGAACGTGACGCCACCAGTAGTTCCTGGTAATATAGGTACCGATGCTGCAAGCCGGCCGCTGAGGTGATGATGTGTGCAGCAAAGTGTGGTACAGCTCCCCACAGGTAGAGTTTTTACCTCAGGGCAGCGGTGATGGAGGATGATGTGAGGGATGAGGGGAGTAGTTGTTGTTGATCTAACCCCTCTGATGAGACGCTGGTGATGGTGCTGAGCCCTCCGGGCACTGTCGAGAAGGACAATAGAGACCAGTTCAACTCTAACTCCACTTTACTGGGTACCGGCAGATGTTAAGGTGTAACATGGTACAGTCTGGTTTAACGGGTGAATGTTGCCCGTCCAGATGTTCCTTCTCAAGTCTTTTGGGTTCTAGTCTGCTCTTCTAACTATTTACCACCCTTGCAGAGCTGTCCCGCCAGTCCCACGGTCTGTAGCTAGTAGGTAAGGTTTGTTCCTTACCGGTACGGACAGGAGTGTTTCCCTATTTCTTCTCCTGCCACCGGAATTCGGCCCGTTACCTATAGTGTCCTGAATCGGTTTCAGTTCTGAGGGGTGAGGTGCCTTTTGTGGTGCTAACGGCAACCTGATGATTATGGGCCCGCAGCTCGTCGGTTTGCGGCCAGAGGTAAACTACTGACCGCCTCGGCTTCCTGTGCTGCCGGTGTTCCCCAAACATTGCCAGCCGACTCCAACCGGTTCTGGTCCGTTACCTTCTGTCCTGGGCCCCCTCTTAGAGATGGGGATCCTTCCTGTCAGCAGCCTGTCAGGCACGTCCACTCTGGCTGCCTTCCCAGCACTGTCTGAGGTAAAACTCTCCTAACTTCCTGGTTTTCTCTCTCTAGCCTAGACTCCACCCCCTTTTGGGACCTACTAAATAACCAGTCCCCCCTATGCTAAGGTGGCCTAGTCCGTGTGTGTGTGTGTGTGTAACTTGAGACTCCACAGGTTAAACCCTGAACTGACAACTTGCAGAGATAACACATTTATTGTCAGAGTGTAATACCTCTCTGTGGCGCCTAGCCAAAGGGGCACCACACACCCCCTTGGTGAAATACACCCGTCCACGGGTGTTAAAATCAAACCAGGTGTGAGTTGACATTTTTATATACATAACAAACAATAACATTTTTAATAACAACAGGTATTCTTGGTTTCTTCTCGTCAGGGAGGTGCATTTCTTGTAACATTACAAGCAGTTCAGCAAGTAAAGTCTCTGTAGACTGCTAAAGTCACAATACACACAAACATTAACCATTGGTGCTACGGCGTAGGAGTCCTTGGTACTGCAGGGGTCTCTTTCGGCTATAAGTACTGTAGGACTCCTGGCCCTGGGGTCACCGGGTTGGCAAAGATTTTACTCTCCCTGCACAGCTCCTTACGCCATTTCCACCCTCTTTACTATTGTGTACCGGATTTTACCTGCTCTATACCCGTTTCATATCCTAGCACACAATTAGTCAATATACACGATAATAGTGCAGCAAAAGGAAAACGCATTTAACTATTTACACTGATATATGATACCAGGACTGTTCTTCACTGCTTTCCTCTGCTAACCCAGACCGTATACCACCCCCGGGGTCTGCATGGCGTTTGTAGATGATGACGTTGCCTTTCCGTGTCATCCTAGAACTGGGGCCTCCCGACGGGTTGCCAGGAGTGCGGGGTCGGGGCTGGAGACTGGTATTCACATCGCTTCATCGCCATACTGACTCGAATTTGTTGTTGTTCCAAGTGAACGGCCCACCATAGCTCGCGGGGCCTGGACACCTCT
The DNA here is from genome assembly GCA_033576535.1 of Allobates femoralis. Classification (NCBI taxonomy): domain Eukaryota; kingdom Metazoa; phylum Chordata; class Amphibia; order Anura; family Aromobatidae; genus Allobates; species Allobates femoralis. Next base: position 19,239 of record JARQOC010001622.1, read on the forward strand.
GCGCCGCCGGCTGTTCCTTCCTCTCGGTCCTCCTCCCCAGTCAGGTCGGGCTCTTCGGAGAACCGGATCAGGCTTTCCGGTTCGGCGGTCTCTTCTCTTCAGGGCTCTACGCTCGCTGTATCCTCCGGTACGGTGCTCGACCCGCCCCCTTGGTTGTTTGATAGCAAGGGGGCTGGGAGACACTTTGATGCCTCTTACTTGGCCCATCTATGCTGAGGGGCCGAGGCACGCCCCTGGGCCAGCACATAGTTCTTTTTACATTTTTAAGCCCGCCCACCACGAGAGTCCTGTAGGTGAGTCCTTCGGGCTTTTCCGGAGCCCGCCACTACATTTTGTCACTCCTCGGCAGAGTGGAGGGGCGGGGCTTATCTTCCCTCTCTTTTCTCTTGCTTGGTGACGCAGTTGTAATTCGTGAGGCGATGTAATGGCGGCCACACAAACAGTCAATAAAAAAAAAAAAAAATAAAGTCTTTAGGCGCACTTTACCTGGTTTTACCAGGCTGGTTCATATCATGTTCATAGACGCCAGAAAATGATGAGCCCAGGGCTAGGGGTACTCGGACACCGGGATTGATGGTTTCTTGGAGGGGGAATCACATGTGGTCGGGTTCCCGGTTCCGTGCCCTGGCTGTCATTTGTTAGATAGTGGGGAGGAGGGAATATTTACAAAGGAACGTGACGCCACCTGTAGTTCCCGGTAATATAGGTACAGGTGCTGCAAGCCGGCCTCTGAGGTGATGATGGGTGCAGCAGAGTGTGGTACAGCTCCCCACAGGTGGAGCTTTTACCTCAGGGCAGGGGTGATGGAGGATGATGTGAGAGATGAGGGGAGTAGTTGTTGTTGATCTAACCCCTCCGAAGAGTCGCTGGTCATGGTGCTGAGCCCTCCGGGCACTGGCGGGAAGAACAACAGAGACCAGTTCAACTCTAACTCCACTTTACTGGGTACCGGCAGATGTTAAGGTGTAACATGGTACAGTCTCGTTTAACGGATGAATGTTGCCCATTCAGGGTCCCCCTTATGGAGTCTCCAGATGTTTCTTCTCAAGTCTTTCGTGGTCTAGTCTGCTCTTCTCACTATTTACCACCCTTGCAGAGCTCTCCCGCCAGTCCCACCGTCTGTAGCTAGTAGGTAAGGTTTGTTCCTTACCGGTATGGAGAGGAGTGTTTCCTTATTTCTTCTCCTGCCACTGGAATTCAGCCCGTTACCTATGGTGTCCTGAACCGGTTTCAGTCCTGAGGGGTGAGGTGCCTTTTGTGGTGCTAACGGCTACCCGATGATTATGGGCCCCCAGCTCGTTGGTTTGCGGCCAGAGGTAAACTACTGACCGCCTCGGCTTCCCATGCTGCCGGTGTTCCCCAAACATTACCAGCCAGCTCCAACCGGTTCTGGTCCATTTCCTTCTGTCCTGGGCCCCCTCTTAGAGATGGGGATCCCTCCTGTCAGCAGCCTGTCAGGCACGTCCACTCTGGCTGCCTTCCCAGCACTGTCTGAAGTAAACTGTCACTCTCTCTTACTACCCTAACCTAGGCTCCACCCCCTTTTGGGACCTACTAACTTACCAGTCCCCCCCTATCTTTCTACTCTAGGTGGCCTAGTCTTAGGTGTGTGTGTGTAAAAACAGACTCCAGAGGTTAAACCCTGAACTGACAACTTGCAGAGATAACACATTTATTGTCAGAGTGTAATACCTCTACGGTGGCGCCTAGCCAGAGGGGTGCCACATGTGAACATCATGGTGTGAGGTTATTTATCAGAATACAGCCCTCACAAACTTCATATAATTGAAGGAAGGATGAATGGACAAGGTTATCGAGACATTCTTAATAAAAATCTGTTGCCATTTACCAGAATGATGAAGATGAAACGAGGGTGGACATTTCAGCAAGACAGTGATCCCAAACACACAGCCAAGGAAACTCTCAATTGATGTCTGTGAAAGAAAATAAAGCTGTTAGAATGGCCAAGCCAATCATCTGATCTGAATCCAATAGAATATCTATGGGAGGAACTAAATTACAGAGTTCAAAGAAGGCGTACATAGAACCTTCAGAATCTGGAAAGTGTTATTGTGGAAGAATGGACCAAAATCACATCTAAGCAATGCATGCAACTAATTTTTCCAAACAGGAAGCATCTTGGTGCTGTCATCACCAACAAAGGCTTTTTTTTACGATGTATTAAATCCATTTCAATAAATGTGTTCAATACGTTTTCCCTTTGTCATTTCTCAGGATATCACAAGTACAAATCACAAATACCAGAACACCATGGGACATACAAATGACATCGAAACCAGAATTGTGGATTAAATAGTCCACAATGTTCATTGATGAGGTTATTCAATAAATAACTGACTTGAACAAATATGTGTATTTATATATATCAATCAAACTTTCATCAATAAATTAAATAACCAAACCATGAAACAATCACCCAGTTCACTCAGCATAGCTGGGGGACATAACTCCCTGCAAAAACTTTTGTGACAAAGATAAGAAAAAATACTGGAGGGTGGGTGGTCACTGATCTTCCTCTTCTTTCTTCGGACTGGCATGAAACCCCTGTAGCACCAGGTAGGTATTTCTCATCAAAATCCTTCTTGCCGATTTTCACTGTCGTTTTAATGCACAGCTGACCCTTGCTTAGCAACCAGTTAGGGTGCTTTCACATCTGCGTTTTTCGTAATTCGCGGCAGATGCGGTGAAAAAACCGCATCTGCCGCGTTTACCGCATAACCGTTCCACTTGCGGCGCGGTTGCGGTTTTTTCTATGCAATGTATAGGGGGACTTGCGGCAGATGCGGCAAGTGCGGTTTTGCACTTGCGGCAGGTGCGGCCGCGAAAAAAACCGCAGCAAGCTGCGGTTTTTTTCGCGGCCGCACCTGCCGCAAGTGCAAAACCGCACTTGCCGCATCTGCCGCAAGTCCCCCTATACATTGCATAGAAAAAACCGCAGATGTGAAAGCACCCTTAGATATTTTCTGGCAGTTTAATGTATGCTGCTGTAGATGCAGGAGTGAGGACGCAATAGTGACAACATGAGCGCTATGTTTTTAGAAGAAATAACTTCACCTGTTCGCTCCAGTCCTCTAGCGATTACTGTAGGTAAAGAATAGAAAGGCTACACTGTACACAGAGAACTTTATTCAGATCCCCGCTGCTAAGAAACTCTCAGAGCTAAAGAAAAAGGAGAGTTAATTAAATGTTCACTGTTGATGTTGCATTTAATATGGAGTAAAAGTCCTTAATCATTCAAGAAACCTATGGTGTCCATGTCTCTTATGGGACTACAATCACCTCTGCTATTACTCCATAGGTGGACTAAGAAACTAGTCCCTGCGATCTCCCTAGTTACTTTCCCCTTTTACATTTGCCTCCCAACCTGAGAATTGATGAAGCCAGTGTGGTGCCCTGCCATTACAGGTAGCCACAGAACCACCTAAGGCATGGAAGGATTTCCACAGCAGGTACCCGCATACACACAACACCTTCCACCCCAGACCAGTAGGAGGAGCTCCATTTGCTGCCTTTAAGCAAGATCCCCTGTAAATACTGGTGCTGGGGCGGAGTTAGTGAGTGCAGTTCCAGAGAGGACTGTGAAGACGTCCTGGTGTGTCGGAGCCGTGCTAGGCCCGAGCCAGTAGACTAGCCTAGCCAGTGTCAGAGCCTGAGAGTGAGGTCGAAGGCAAGGTGTGAGAAAGACAGAGTAAAGGAGCAGACTGGGGGCAGAGGAGCCATACCTGTTCACCCCAGGAAGCAACCCGGACACCGGAGTCCGAGTCTGCAGGAGAGCATCAAGCACAGCAGAAAACACCAGTTCACCAAGGAGAGTCCAGTCTCCTGGACACCTGTAAAGGTACCTTTACATGTGGCAAATTTTCTAGGAATTTCACTGGCGACTTACTGGTTGCAGTGAAATCATGGACACATTGTTCCATTTGTACCCAGCAACAAGATAGAACAATGTGTCCATGATTTCACTGCAACCAGTAAGTTGCCAGTGAAATTCCTAGAATAGTTGCCGCGTGTAAAGGTACCCTAACACAACCAACAGGGGAGCCAGGGACCACAGGAGAAGTTACAGCAGTAGCCCACACAAAGGTTCTCGACCCTACGACATGGGTGAGAGAGAGACACAGAAGAGATCAGTCCTAGTTCTACACAGGTCAGGGGACTTCACCAAGGGAAAAGAGACAAGGAGGTCTTATTCAACACTCACTGTGGAAACCATGAAGTGCATCCCGACCACCTGGACCGTTCCCTGGATAGTGCCTACCATAACACCAGTAAAGGTATAGAAATGATTCCCAGTGTGTGTGTCAGTTTGTCCATCCCTGAACATGACTGGCCTAGAAACTGTAGCAGTGGACCAACTGTCTAACTGCCTCCCTGTGCAGATCCCCGTAATCTCATCACTGCCCCGGAGACCCCGCTCCACCTGTGGGGAGCTCTACTACCCAAGCTGCCCGTCCATCATCCCCGGAGGTCTGCAGCAGCGCTGGTGCCTTCACCAGATACCACAGGTGGCGTCACGAGACTTTACTTTATCCTTTTTACAATTTTTTCCCCTATTTACCCAGTCAATTCTAGGGTTACGGACCTGGGCACCGGCCACCGAGACATCACCCCAGTACTAAAGCCCGGGTACCAGGTTCACAAAAACCTCTGGGCGGGTCATTTCTGGCATCACGAACAGGATTCCGTGCCCGGTATTACCATACACTGACTGTTTTGTGAAATATTAATATTTGTCCGCCATTACTGTGCCATCGAGCGGGAAGGAAGGGGGCGTAATGGCCGAAAGAGCGTGATGGCAAGCCCCGCCCAGTGCCCTGCCGACAACTTCTGAAGTGCCGTGGCCCAATCCAGAAACTCCCAAGTGCTCAACTCCCTGCCTGCAGAGCCATCATTTGCTTCACTTTAAAGGGAACATGACCCCTCCAAATCACCGCCAACCCTATAAATACCTGTCCCTGCAGAGAGATGGAGGTAGAACTACTGCAACTGTATCAAGGGATCATCTAAAAGTATGTCCAGAACAACTCAGATTACAAGAAGAAGTAATACCTTGTACAAGTCCAGTAGAACCAAAAAAAAAAGTGATTCACACAATACTTGGAGACTTTCCAGAAGATTGTCCCTAATGTGAGGGAGCTGTAATTTGTGTCAGTAATCCACTTTTACCAACCAAGGGAAGAACAAGGAACACTGGAAGAATCTGCAAGAATTCCAGAAGTACCTGTCCAAGCTCCAGAAGAACCACCCGTTGTAGCAGAACCAGAGGATCCTGCAATCGGTGCACTTGCTAGTCCCATAGAGAGATTAAGACAATACTATAATCTATTATTACGTAGCTCTACCCGTACACCACAGGATAGTGCACGCACTACATCAGAAGTAGACATTAGTGAAACACCAGTGCTACGCAGGTCAACCCGTAGTAATTTTGGTCTACCACCACTCAGATTCAGAGAGTAAGGTGCGATGAAACATTAAAATGTAAATAAGAACCAGAATGTACATTAAATGTAAATAGTAGTGTACAGAAGGGTGGAGGAACTGGGCCTAGCCCCATGCACATTAAGTTAGGAACAGAAAGTGCCTGAGGTGGAGAGGAGGTACCAGGTCTCCTAAGCAGAGACACCCAGAGGGAAAATGTTTGTTTTATATGTAATGGATTTTGAAAAACTTTAAACCTGTTTAAACCCTGAGCTTGCAGAGACTTGCTGTAAAGACTTTTAACATTTTCCCTGGATGTTTCCCCACTTTACCTTTAAACATGGACCATGGTCACAGGGCTGGTTGCGACAACAGACTCTTTTATAGCCTGCAGCGGATGGACTAGCGCCGTATGGACTGCCTTCTACTTATTTTCCACGATTTTTGCTGTGGTTTTTGAAAATTTGTGTTTTTGAGACTCTGTATTATACCTACTATTGTTATTGTTGAGTGTTTGAAAAATGTTTCTCAGTCCAGGAGTACTAATGTTAACTAGGGATGGGCGAATCTACTCGCTAGGACTCGTTACTCGGCGAGTAGTAAGGGACTCGCAGGACTCGGTACTCTGCGAGTTTCCCAGTGATTACTCGCACGAGTCCAATGCAAATCAATATCAATCCTAGTTTTGTCAGAAACACTGGCAAAATTAGGATTGCCATTGTTTGCATTAGACTCGTGCGAGTAATCACTGGCTACTGTGCCAGTGATAGCAGGGAAACTCGCAAAGTAACTGCTGTTTCTTTGCGAGCCGAGTCCAGCTGTCTTCTCTGTGCAGCTCCAGGGTCCTAGAGCCCTCCTGCTGCCTGATGTAGCAGTGCTGAGATTGTTCTCAGTCTGCTCATTCCCTGTGCATAGACATCTATATTTATGCACAGGGGATGTAGCAGAGAGGACATCGCGTTTTGGACTGCGTCGGACGGAAGAGGATTTTTTTAATTAAAGATGGAGTCCCTAATGGCTTTTTTTTTTATTTCAAATAAAAATTTTTCTCTGTGTTGTGTTTTTTTAACCCTTTATTGGAGATTCTTAGTGGCTGGGTCAAACGTGGCCTGACATTAAGAATCTCGGGCTTAATACCAGCTTGTATAACAAAGCTGGTATTAACCCCTTTATTACCCAGCGTGCCACCGCCACCAGGGCCGCTGGAAGAGCGGGGTTCAGCGCCAGAGGATGGCGCTTCAATGAACGCGCCATCTTCTGGGGCGGCTGCGGGCTGCAATTTGCAGCGGGGGTTCCCAGAAAGCTTGGGCATCCCTGCGCTGCGGATTCCAGCCCCCAGCTGCTTAGCTGTACCTGGCTAGACATAGAAATTGCGCGGAGCCCCACGCATTTTTTTTTATTATTTAATGAATTTCAGAGTCAGAGGCTCAGAGTCTCGGAGTCAGAGTCGCCTCAGAGTCGGAGTCGCCTCGGAGTCGGAGTCGCCTCGGAGTCGGAGTCGTCTCAGAGTCGGAGTCGTCTCAGAGTCGGAGTCGTCTCAGAGTCGGAGTCGTCTCGGAGTCGGAGTCGTCTCGGAGTCGGAGTCGTCTCTGAGTCGGAGTCGGAGTCGTCTCGGAGTCGTCTCGGAGTCGGAGTCGGAGTCGTCTCGGAGTCGGAGTCGTCTCGGAGTCGTCTCGGAGTCGAGTCGGAGTCGTCTCAGAGTCGTCTCGGAGTCGGAGTCGTCTCGGAGTCGGAGTCGTCTCGGAGTCGAGTCGGAGTCGGAGTCGTCTCGGAGTCGGAGTCGGAGTCGTCTCGGAGTCGAGTCGGAGTCGTCTCGGAGTCGGAGTCGTCTCGAAGTCGGAGTCGTCTCGGAGTCGGAGTCGTCTGAGTCGGAGTCGTCTCGGAGTCGTCTCGGAGTCGGAGTCGTCTCGGAGTCGTCTCGGAGTCAGAGTCGTCTCGGAGTCGGAGTCATCTCGGAGTCGTCTCGGAGTCGGAGTCGTCTCGGAGTCGGAGTCGTTTCGGAGTCGAGTCGGAGTCGTCTCGGAGTCGGAGTCGTCTCGGAGTCGAGTCGGAGTCGGAGTCGAGTCGGAGTCGTCTCGGAGTCGTCTCGGAGTCGGAGTCGTCTCGGAGTCGGAGTCGTCTCGGAGTCGTCTCGGAGTCGGAGTCGTCTCGGAGTCGAGTCGGAGTCGTCTCGGAGTCGGAGTCGTCTCGGAGTCGAGTCGGAGTCGGAGTCGTCTCGGAGTCGGAGTCGTCTCGGAGTCGGAGTCGTCTCGGAGTCGGAGTCGTCTCGGAGTCGAGTCGGAGTCGTCTCGGAGTCGGAGTCGTCTCGGAGTCGGAGTCGTCTCGGAGTCGGAGTCGTCTCGGAGTCGGAGTCGTCTCGGAGTCGGAGTCGTCTCGGAGTCGGAGTCGTCTCGGAGTCGGAGTCGTCTCGGAGTCGGAGTCGTCTCGGGGTCGTCTGAGTCGGAGTCGTCTCGGAGTCGGAGTCGTCTCGGAGTCGGAGTCGTCTCGGAGTCGGAGTCGTCTCGGAGTCGTCTCGGAGTCGGAGTCGTCTCGGAGTCGTCTCGGAGTCGGAGTCGTCTCGGAGTCGGAGTCGTCTCGGAGTCGGAGTCGTCTCGGAGTCGGAGTCGTCTCGGAGTCGTCTTGGAGTCGGAGTCATCTCGGAGTCGGAGTCGTCTCGGAGTCGGAGTTGTCTCGGAGTCGGAGTCGTCTTGGAGTCGGAGTCGTCTCGGAGTCGGAGTCAAAAAAATGCGTGGGGCTCCGCGCAATTTCTATGTCTAGCCAGGTACAGCTAAGCAGCTGGGGGCTGGAATCCGCAGCGCAGGGATGCCCAAGCTTTCTGGGCACCCCCCGCTGCAAATTGCAGCCCGCAGCCGCCCCAGAAGATGGCGCGTTCATTGAAGCGCCATCCTCTGGCGCTGAACACCGCTCTTCCAGCGGCCCTGGTGGCGGTGGCACGCTGGGTAATAGAGGTTAGGGCCAGCTTTGTATTATCAGCTGGCCCTAAGCCCGAAATTTATGGCGGTCACGCCAATATTAGACATGACCGCCATGAATTTCTATTAAATTGTTTTAAAAAAAACACAACACAGAGAAATTTTTTTATTAGAAATAAAAAAAAAAAGCCATTAGGGACTCCATCTTTAATTAAAAAAATCCTCTTCCGTCCGACGCAGTCCAAAACGCGATGTCCTCTCTGCTACATCCCCTGTGTATAGATATAGATGTCTATGCACAGGGAATGAGCAGACTGAGAACAATCTCAGCACTGCTACATCATCTCTGTGCACAGACATTCATGTCTGTACACAGGGAATGAGCAGACTGAGAACAATCTCAGCACTGCTACATCAGGCAGCAGGCGGGCTCTAGGACCCTGGAGCTGCGGCAGCCAGCACACAGAGCAGACAGGACTCTTATCTGTGCGAGTTTCCCAGCGATTACTTACAAAGTAAACGATTCCAATGCAAATAAATGACAAAACTAGGATTGCTTCAGGCTGAAGCTTCCGAGACACATCTGCGATTTGTAAATCTCACACTACTCGCTATTACTCGCTTCCCCATTCATTAACATTGGACTCGCTAGACTCGCAACGAGTAGCGAGTCCTGGGCTCGGACTCGCTAGAGTCAAGCGATTCCGAGTAATTTAGGATTCGCCCATCACTAATGTTAACGAGGGGGGAATGTGGCGCCCTGCCATTACAGGTGGCCACAGAACCACCTAAGGCATGGAAGGATTTCCACAGCAGGTTCCCGCATACACACACAACACCTTCCACACCAGACCCATAGGAGGAGCTCCACTTGCTGCCTTTAAGTAAGATCCCTAAAAATACTGGTGCTGGGGGCGGTGTTAGTGAGTGCAGTTCCAGAGAGGACTGTGAAGATGTCCTGGTGTGTCTGAGCCGTGCTAAGCCTGAGCCAGTAGACTAGCCTTGCCAGTGTGAGGGCCTGAGAGTGAGGTCGAAGGCATGGTGTGAGAAAGACGGAGTAAAGGAGCAGAATGGCGGCAGGGGAGCCATACAGGTTCATCCCAGGAAGCAACCCGGACAACGGAACCCGAATCTGCAGGAGAGCATCAAGCCCAGCAGAAAACACCAGTTCACCGAGGAAATTCCAGTCTCCTGGACACCTGTAACGCAACCAACAGGGGAGCCAGGGACTGCAGGAGAGGTTACAGCAGTAGCGCACACAAAGGTTCTTGACACTACGACACGGGTGAGAGAGAGACACAGAGGAAGTCAGGCCTAGTTCTACACAGGTCAGGGGACTTCACTGAGGGAAAAGAGACAAGGAGGTCTTATTCAACAATCACTGTGGAAAGCATGAAGTGCTTCCCGACCACCTGGACCGTACCCAGGACAATGCCTGCCATAACACCAGTCTGGTACAGAAATGATTCCCAGTGTGTGTGTCAATTTGTCCATCCCTGAACCTGACTGGCCTAGAAACTGTAGCAGTGGACCGGCTGTCTAACCGCCTCCCTGTGCAAATCCCCATCATCTCATCACTGCCCCGGGGACCCCGCTCCGCCTGTGGGGAGCTGTACTACCTAAGCTGCCCGTCCATCATCCCCGGAGGTCTGCAGCAGCGCTGGTGCCTTCACCAGATACCACAGGTGGCATCACGAGACTTTACTTTATCCTTTTTATTATTTTTCCCCCTATTTACCTAGTGACCCCTAGGGTTACGGGCCTGGACACTGGCCACCAAGACATCACCCCAGCACTAATGCCTGGATACCGAGTTCCCAAAAACCCCTGGGCCGGTCACCATCAGAAACACCATGACAGGATTCAGCTCCGATTTTCCAGGCCCAGCAAACTTGATGGAGGTTCCAGTACAAGTACAGTAAGACATCTCCTATTATACTTAAACCAGTCTGTTTTATAAAGAGAACAGAAAAGAAGACTGTTATCAATTATACTATGTCTTTATTTTTAACAGTGATGGACAACCATAGATTACATGGGTCTGTGGTACCATGTGTCCCCTTACGCTAAAATCCATGAAAGGGCCTTGCCATTATTATACATCATTAAATTTATGGCCATCTATGGTTTGATTTCCTTGCCTGTATTGATTGGATGGGGTTTACCGACATCTGATGGGAAATTCATGTCAATGGCGTCTTTAGAAATATATTTACTTAGTAAATTTAAACATTTTTTGTGCACGGATGAGACTTTTTGGTGTAAATTAGAAGTATTCTATTTGGATCAAGAAAAATACTGAATTAAAGCATAAACATTTTACAATCACGTTAAAATGCTTGGACTGGCCGGTGCCCCCCTGACCTGTGTGTGACAGCTGCATAGAAATATATGAAGCTGTCACACTCAGTCAGTGTGTGTCCTGCGATGTGATCGTCGTCCATGTTATACAGCCATCTGACCCCAGCCATCCCATGAGGATGCTTTAAAATATGATAACTTAGAGATGTATTGCTCACCCACAAATAACCTTCTTATAAGATTCCATTTTCACTTAGTTTACCTTACCTCATACATCCCATGGATGTGATCTTGTCTTAAGTTCACTACCACAATAGAAGATGAATTGCAATGTGGCTTTTGATATGTTTGTGTGTCTTGAGGTTATTCTATCTACCGTATATACTCGTGTATAAGCCGAGTTTTTCAGCCCAAAAATTGGGCTGAAAAGTCACCCCCTCGGCTTATACACGGGTCAATACGGTAATCCTAGGTGTCAGGGTGCTGGGGAGGCTGGAGGAGGCGGGGGGAGGCTGATGAGTGAGCGGCCCGTCACGTGGGGCCGCTCATTAGATATGCATGGCTCCCCCCACCCATCACAGCGGCAGGGGGAGCCGTGCATACAGCCCCCCCAGTGGCACTAGCCCCCCCCATCATGGAAAGAGCCCCCACACTTGGCAGAGCCCCCCCGCTGCTTTACCATCCAGTGTGTTCGCCGCGGGTCCTGCGCGCTGTCATCCCGGTCTCACGTGACCCGGCGCGATGACGTCATTCCACAGCGACCGCCGGGTCACATGAGACCGGGAAGACAGCGCGGGAGGAAGGACGCGACAGCCCACGGTGATGAAGACACTGGATGGTAAGTTAATGCAGCGGGGGGGGCTCTGCACAGTGTGGGGGGCTCTTTCCATGGTGGGGGGGCTAGTGCCACTGGGGGGCTGCCTGTATACACCTTGGGGCCTGCTATATACCTCTGGGGCCTGCTGTATATACCCTGGGGCCTGCTGTATATACCCTGGGGCCAGCTGTATATACCCTGGGGCCTGCTGTATATACCCTGGGGCCTGCTGTATACCTCTGGGGCCAGCTGTATATACCCTGGGGCCTGCTGTATATACCCTGGGGCCTGCTGTATACCTCTGGGGCCTGCTGTATATACCCTGGGGCCTGCTGTATACCTCTGGGGCCTGCTGTATATACCCTGGGGCCTGCTGTATATACCCTGGGGCCTGCTGTATACCTCTGGGGCCTGCTGTATACCTCTGGGGCCTGCTGTATATACCCTGGGGCCTGCTGTATATACCCTGGGGCCTGCTGTATATACCCTGGGGCCTGCTGTATACCTCTGGGGCCTGCTGTATACCTCTGGGGCCTGATGTATATACCCTGGGGCCTGCTGTGTATACCCTGGGGCCTGCTGTATATACCCTGGGGCCTGCTGTATATACCCTGGGGCCTGCTGTATACCTCTGGGGCCTGCTGTATATACCCTGGGGCCTGCGGTATATACCCTGGGGCCTGCGGTATATACCCTGGGGCCTGCTGTATATACCCTGGGGCCTGCTGTATATACCCTGGGACCTGCTGTATACCTCTGGGGCCTGCTGTATACCTCTGGGGCCTGCTGTATATACCCTGGGGCCTGCTGTATATACCCTGGGGCCTGCTGTATATACCCTGGGGCCTGCTGTATATACCCTGGGGCCTGCTGTATATACCCTGGGGCCTGCTGTATATACCCTGGGGCCTGCTGTATATGCCTCTGGGGCCTTCTGTATATGCCTCTGGTGCCTGCTGTATATGCCTCTGGAGCCTGCTGTATATGCCTCTGGGGCCTGCTGTATATGCCTCTGGGGCCTGCTGTATATGCCTCTGGTGCCTGCTGTATATGCCTCTAGAGCCTGCTGTATATGCTCTCGGGCCTGCTGTATATGCCTCTGGGGCCTGCTGTATATGCCTCTGGGGCCTGCTGTATATGCCTCTGGGGCCTGCTGTATATACCCTGGGGCCTGCTGTATATACCCTGGGGCCTGCTGTATATACCCTGGGGCCTGCTGTATATGCCTCTGGGGCCTGCTGTATATGCCTCTGGTGCCTGCTGTATATGCCTCTGGAGCCTGCTGTATATGCCTCTGGGGCCTGCTGTATATGCCTCTGGGGCCTGCTGTATATGCCTCTGGTGCCTGCTGTATATGCCTCTAGAGCCTGCTGTATATGCCTCTGGGGCCTGCTGTATATGCCTCTGGGGCCTGCTGTATATGCCTCTGGGGCCTGCTGTATATGCCTCTGGGGCCTGCTGTTTATACCTTTAGGGATGCTGTATACTACCACTGGGGAGGCTGCTGTATACTACCACTGGGGAGGCCTGTATACCACACTGCTGGGGGCTGTATACCTGTGCTGGGGTCCACCCTCGGCTTATACACAAGTCAATAGGTTTTCCCAGGTTTTGGGGGCAAAAGTAGGGGGGTTGGCTTATACACGGGTCGGCTTATACACGAGTATATACGGTATATGCTGTCAATCTAGTGCAATAAAACCTTCTTTTTATAAATTCTTGGGTAAACATCAACCACTACTTTACTGCAAGGGAAGTTCAATGGGTAGGTTTAATAATATTGTCCCAATGTAGACAGCTTAAAATTAGGCTTAAAGCACCAAGCTTATTACAGTGGTTTGTGTAGGATGATAAATTTGGCTTATCTTTAGACATTTTTATTTAACTTTTCTATCATCTCCTGTTTAACCTTATTTAGATCCTTTTTACATCAAAATATTGGGTCAGCACATCCCTCTAAAGGCCCAGTTACACACACAGATAATTGTGCAGGGATTGTTCGCAGATCTCTGGTTGCAGTGGAATCATGGACACATTGTTCTATTTGTACACGGCCACAAAATGTAACAATGTGTCCATGATTTCACTGCAACCAGAGATCTGCGAACAATCTCTGCACAATTATCTGTGTGTGTAACTGGGCCTTAAATCATATCTCCTGATGGGTGAAGTGTGCAACGTGTGAACAGCCTTTTAAGGGTATTTCTCATTTCATTATCACCTTAGTTGACAACCTTAAAGAGTTTGTCAACTAATTGGACAAACATTTCCCATACAAAAAAAACTTATACTCACTCCTTTGCCAGTGCCATTCCAATAATAATGGCAGCTGCAATCCCAGGTCTTAAGTGAGGGTTTATGTAACCCCGTGCCCATTCCCTGATGGCTTCATAAGTAATCAAGAGGAAGTCAACTGTAGCTCTCATTTTCTTTTGATTACCTATATGTCTGAAGGCGGGGAGAGTAAAGTCAGCCTAAATTAGGTGTGGGACATTACAACCTTATACCCAGGACAGCTAGCACTGGCACAGGAGGGGAGTATAAGTTTTTTTTATTTTAACGGGGTCAAATATGTAGGACTAGCTGTGAGCCCGATGCAAATGCATCGGGATTCTAGAACGTGCATTAATTTGATTATAGTAGTTATAGCTGTTAGCCTGATGCAAATGCATCGGGTATCTAAAATATGTTTATTGTTTTTTTAAAGATTTTTAAATAATAATCGCATCATCAATAGCAATAATATAAGCCATAGCATTATTATTAGCAGTAATAGCAGTATTAATAGCATTATTAGCAGTATTATGAGCATTAATAACAGTATTAATAGCATTAATAGCATTATTATTAGCATTAATAGCATTATTAATAGCATTATTAGCATTAATAATAGCATTAATAACATTATTAATAGCATTAATAGCATTATTATTAGCATTGATAGCATTAATAATAGCATTATTAGCATTAATAATAGCATTAATAACATTATTAATAGCATTAATAGCATTATTATTAGCATTAATAGCATTAATAATAACATTATTAGCATTAATAATAGCATTCATAACATTATTAATAGCATTAATAGTATTATTATTAGCATTAATAGCATTAATAATAGCATTATTAGCATTAATAATAGCATTATTAACATTATTAATAGCATTAATAGCATTATTATTAGCATTAATAGCATTAATAATAGCATTATTAGCATTAATAATAGCATTAATAACATTATTAATAGCATTAATAGCATTATTATTAGCATTTATAGCAATATTAATAGCATTAATAGGATAAATATTAGCACTAATAGCATAATTAATAGCATTAATAGCATTATTAATAACATTAATAGCATTATTATTAGCATTAATAGCATTAATAATAGCATTAATAGCATTAATAATAGCATTAATAACATTATTAATAGCATTAATAGCATTATTATTAGCATTAATAGCATTAATAGCATTATTATTAGCATTAATAGCATTAATAATGCCATTAATAGGATAAATATTAGCATTGATAGCATTAATAGCATAATTAATAGCATTAATAGCATTATTAGCATTAATAGCATTATTATTAGCATTAATAGCATTAATAGGATAAATATTAGCATTAATAGCATTAATAGCATTATTAATAGCATTATTATTGGCATTAATAGCATTAATAATAGCATTATTAGCATTAATAATAGCATTAATAACATTATTAATAGCATTAATAGCATTATTATTAGCATTAATAGCATTATTATTAGCATTAATAGCATTAATAATACCATGAATAGGATAAATATTAGCATTAATAGCAATAATAGCATAATTAATAGCATTAATAGCATTAATAGGATAAATATTAGCATTAATAGCATTATTAATAGCATTAATAGCATTAATAGGATAAATATTAGCATTAATAGCATTAATAGCATAATTAATAGCATTAATAGCATTATTAATAGCATTAATAGCATTATTATTAGCATTAATAGCATTAATAATAGCATTATTAGCATTAATAATAGCATTAATAGCATTATTAATAGCATTAATAGCATTATTATTAGCATTAATAGCATTAATAGCATTATTATTAGCATTAATAGCATTAATAATACCATTAATAGGATAAATATTAGCATTAATAGCATTAATAGCATAAATAATAGCATTAATAGCATTATTAATAGCATTAATAGCATTATTATTAGCATAAATAGCATTAATAATAGCATTATTAGCATTAATAATAGCATTAATAACATTATTAATAGCATTAATAGCATTATTATTAGCATTAATAGCATTAATAATAGCATTATTAGCATTAATAATAGCATTAATAACATTATTAATAGCATTAATAGCATTATTATGAGCATTAATAGCATTAATAGTATTATTAATAGCATGAATAGCATTATTAATAGCATTAATAGGATTAATAGCATTATTAATAGCATTATTAATAGCATTAATAGCATAAATAATAGAATTAATAGCATAAAAAATAGCATTAATAGCAGTAGTATTAGCATAAAGAGCATTAATAGCAATATTATTAGCATGAATAGCATTATTAATAGCATTAATAGCATTAATAGGATAAATATTAGCATTAATAGCATTAATAGCATAATTAATAGCATTAATAGCATTATTAATAGCATTAATAGCATTATTATTAGCATTAATAGCATTAATAATAGCATTAATAATAGCATTATTAGCATTAATAATAGCATTAATAACATTATTAATAGCATTAATAGCATTATTATTAGCATTAATAGCATTAATAATAGCATTATTAGCATTAATAATAGCATTAATAACATTAATAGCATTATTATGAGCATTAATAGCATTAATAGTATTATTAATAGCATGAATAGCATTATTAATAGCATTAATAGGATTAATAGCATTATTAATAGCATTATTAATAGCATTAATAGCATAAATAATAGAATTAATAGCATAAAAAATAGCATTAATAGCATTAGTATTAGCATAAAGGGCATTAATAGCAATATTATTAGCATGAATAGCATTATTAATAGCATTAATAGCATTAATAGGATAAATATTAGCATTAATAGCATTAATAGCATTATTAATAGCATTAATAGCATTATTATTAGCATTAATAGCATTAATAATAGCATTATTAGCATTAATAATAGCATTAATAACATTATTAATAGCATTAATAGCATTATTATTAGCATTAATAGCATTAATAGCATTATTATTAGCATTAATAGCATTAATAATACCATTAATAGGATAAATATTAGCATTAATAGCATTAATAGCATAAATAATAGCATTAATAGCATTATTAATAGCATTAATAGCATTATTATTAGCATAAATAGCATTAATAATAGCATTATTAGCATTAATAATAGCATTAATAACATCATTATTAGCATTAATAGCATAATTATTAGCATTATAAGCATTATTATTAGCAGTAATATCATTATTATTAGCATTTTTTTTAATTATTATTTTTTATTTAATTATTTATTATTTTTTTATTATTTTTTAATTATTTTTTAATTATTTTTTTTATTATTAAATTTATTATTTAGGCTGAGACCCAGTTCTCTTTCAGGTCCGCTAAAAGGGCTGATATTATTAGCATATATTTAATTTTTTTTATTATTATTTTTATTTAATTATTTATTATTTTTTATTTATTTTTTTATTATTTTTTAATTATTTTTTAATAATTTTTTTTATTATTAAATTTATTATTTAGGCTGAGACCCAGTTCTCTTTCAGGTCCGCTATTTGTTCCCATTGAAATACATTAGCGGTGTGTCGGCGATTTTATGGCCGCCCACCTGGTTCTATTTGTCGGCCCTAAAATCGCGGACACACCGCTAATGCATGTCTATGGGCAGTCCGCCCGATTTCGGATTGGAAGCAGACCAATCAGAATTCGAGCTCACTGCCCATATTCTGATTGGTCGCTGTCTACTTCCCTCAGCCAATCAGAAGAGCCCCTCACATCTCATTGACATAGAATGGTGGATTTGTCGTCCATTCTATGTTAATGATAAGTGAAGAGGACGTCGGAGCTGGAAGTTGGCGGAAAGAAGACAGAAGATCCCCGGGGCCGGACGAAGAGGCGGAGATGGCGGAAAGAAGAGAGAAGACCCCCGGGGCCGGAGGAAGAGGACGCCTGGCCGGACGGAGGACTTGTGGATCGGACGGACGATCAGATGACTAAGAAGGCATGTAAGTGATTGACGGGGACGTTAGGGTAGGGGACGGCGGGGGCTTCGGGTGTAGGGCTTTAGGTGTTAGCGACAGCGGCGGGGGAAAGCTGCGGGAGCTTAGGAGGCGGCGGGGCTTAGGGGGTAGGGGGTTAGGTGCGGCGGGGCTTAGGGGGTAGGGGCATAGGTGCGGCGGGTCGGGGCTTAGGGTGTAGGGGTGCGGCGGACTTAGGGGGTAGGTGCTTAGGTGCGGCGGGTGGGGGCTTTTAGGTGCGACGGGGCTTAGGGGGTAGGGGCTTAGGTGCGGCGGGGCTTAGGGGGTAGGGGGTTAGGTGTGGCGGGGCTTATGGGGTAGGGGCTTAGGTGTCGCGGGGCTTTTAGTTGGGGCGGGGCTTAGGGGGTAGGGGATTAGGTGCGTCTGGTCGGGGGTTAGGTGCGGCGGTGCTTAGGGGGTAGGGGCTTAGGTGGGGCGGGTTGGGGCTTAGGATGCGGCGGAGCTTAGAGGGTAGGGACTTAGGAGCGGCGGAGTTAGGGGGTAGGAGCTTAGGTGCGGGGTGGGTGTGCGGACATGGGGTGGCTGTACGGACATGGGGGGGCTGTGTGTATGACATGGGGGTGGCTGTGCGGACATGGGTGGGGCTGTGCGGACATGGGGGGGGCTGTGTGGACATGGGAGGGGCTGTGCGGACATGGGGAAGGGCTGTGCGGACATGGGGGGGGTCTGTGCGGACATGGGGGGGGGGTCTGTGCGGACATGGGGGGTGGGGTCTGTGCGGACATGGGGGGGCT
>JARQOC010001623.1:0-37717 GCA_033576535.1 Allobates femoralis
AGCGGACATTTGGCCCAATTCTTAGGGGCGGCAGCTGCGGCAAATTTTTCCACCGCCCAGGGCGCCACAAACACTTGCTACGCCACTTTGGGTGGCACGAGAATTCTCTGACAGCACCTCTGCCCCCCACTTTCCCCCTCTCGCTCTTCACATGGGGGCCCTGGGTGCAGATCTCGCCCCCGGGCCCAGAGCAGGCTAGCTACGCCACTGGGTTAAGCGTTCAGGAATTTCCGGATTAAGCCGCTGCGCTTTGGAAGTATTCGGCAGAGCGAGGGGTGGGTTTTGGTTTTGCGCTCTGCAAGTCATCACGCCCCCTTTCTTCCCACTCCATGGCTCAGTAATGGCGGCTTAATTTAACAGTCACAAATCACAGTTCAATCACGGCACACAGTACCCGGTAGCACCGGGCACGGGATCCTGTTCTTGACGCCAGGAAAGGCTATGACTCATCCCAGGGTATGGGGACTCGGGTATCTGGGCCTTCTGCTGCTGTTGGGATGTCACTGGTGGCCTGCCCAGACCCGTGGCCCTGGTGGTCTGCTTTAAAAAAGAGGGGAAAATTAAAATGGGAAAATTCAAAGTTCATGTGATGCCACCTGTGGTATCTGGTGAGTGCACCAGCGCTGTGTGGGGCCTCCAGGGATGATGGATGGGCAGCTAGGTGTTGACACTCACAGATTGTTGAAGGATCCAGCACCTCCTGCCGCGGTTACACTGATACCAGTGTTCCTGATCAGTGTACGCTGATACCAGCTAGGTGTTGAAGCTCCCCACAGGCGGACCGAGTTTGGTAGTGATGATGAGGGATGGAGCAGGGATTTGGCCAGGCTGTTAGATAACGGAACAGTGGCAGGGGCAAGGGTAAGGAATCGACACACACCACTGGTTGTTTCTTTACCTTTTACTGGTGGAATTGCAGGTAAACGTCCAGGGCACTGCCGGGTGTTCATGAAGCACTTCTGGATCTCCACAGTGAGTGGGTATAAGGCATCCTTGTCTCTTCTCCTGTGCGTGTGTGAAGCCCCTGCCCCGTGTGGAACTTGGCTGTCCTCCTCTGCTCTCCTATCACCCGTGCTGTCACTGGGAAACCCTCGATGGACTACTGCTATTCCTCTCTCCGCAGTGCCTGGCTCCCTGGTTGGTGACTGCACAGATGCCTAGGAGACTAAAGTCTCCACGGTAGGCCAGTATTCTATCTTAGGCCAGGTGCTCTCCAGTAGACTCGGACTCAGGTGTCCGGGGTGCTGTTTGGGGTGAACCTGACGATGGCTCCTTGGTACCCACTTTACTCTCTCTTCTCTCCTCGCCTTCCGACCCCACTCTTGGGCCCTGCAGGACAGCTTCGAAGGCTGTTCAGGGTCACTGGCTTGAGCCTAACGTGGCACCGACCACCAGAACGTCTTCACAGCTCTTGTAGCGTCTGCACACTCTAACTAACTCCGCCCCCAGCACCAGTATTTATTGGGGATCTTGCCTAAGGGCAGCAAGTTGGGCTCCCCCTACTGTGCTGGGGTGGAAGGTGTTGTTTGTGTCTGTGTACCCACTGTGGAAATCCATACGTGCTGTAGGTGAGTCTGTGCTTACCTGTGTGAGCAGGGCACTACACAAACCATCTAAATGGACAGGGATACACAGAGAGAGCATACAGTCTGGGGCAAAGGCCTTCACCTGTGGACTGTACATGTGCACACAATGCAGCAGGGACCCTTTAATACGTTTTTTGTGTTATACCACTGTGCACAACATAATGCTATGTGGTACTGCCCTTATGTATAATGAAAATACTGACACAGGTTTGTTTGTTCAGAAATGAAAAGTTTACTGTGGCCACAAAAGTAAAATCCAACACAACACAGAAAATATAGTTAAGTGTTATGAGCACACAAATCATATCAGAATAGTAAGGAAATTAAATGGAACCATGGAAATGAAATAATGTTTTTAACACAAATAAAAGGAGAAAAAAACAAAACAAAAATACAACATAATTTAAAATGAAAATTGTTGAGACAACACCCTAAACCATTTCTTGCTGCCAGGCAACAGCCCCAGGGCCATTGAAGTAGGAGCAGTAGCTGTCTCTGCTGGACCTGGCATCCTGCTGGCTACGGCCCTAGCTCAACGGCTGGAGTGGTGCAATACCAGGGTCGTTTGCATGCCACTCACCCGGCATGATATCCCCAGTTGCGAGGTCAGCAGAGTCCACATAACATGCTGTCGTGTATGATGTTGCATCCATACGACGTAGAAAGTTATGTAGAACACAACATGCCATCACTACTGTATCAATAGATTTCAGTTTCATATTTAAAGCAGTATGAAACACGCGGAATCTATTGGCCATGGTCCCAAATGCATTTTCAACCACATGACGTGCCCGGGATAGCCGGTAATTGAAAATGCGTTGTTCAGGGGTGATAGCTCTCTGTGGATATGGCTTGAGTAGGTGTGCCTGAAGTGGGAACGCTTCATCCCCCACAAATGCAAAGTTAAGGTGTCTAGTGGTGTCATCATTTGACTGCAAATTGAGGCGACCGTCCCAAAGGTCTTTACCAAAGGAGGTGTGTGCCAATAAATCACCATCAGTCACACGCCCCTTCATGCCCACATCGATGTAGATAAACTCATAATTGGCCTTTACGAGGGCCATGAGGACCAAACTGAAATACTCTTTATAGTTATAAAAAAATGAGCCACTGTTTGGGGGTTGTGTAATCCTCACATGCTTGCCATCCAAAGCACCCCCACAGTTTAGAAATTGCCACCTCCCCTGGAAGTCAGTAGCAATTTGCAACCATTCTGCGGGGGTTGTGGGAAAGCACATATAGGATGGCACCTGACACGTCACAATGGCCTCACACGTCTTGGGGATGAGGTGTCTCAGCAGTGGCCGCGAAACAGCAGCAGGTCAGTCATTGAGCGCCCAGTTGCCAGGAAGCGTAGAGTCACACCCAACCGCTCCTCTGGTGGCACAGCTAGATGCATCACAGTGTCCTGATGGGCAATAAATAGACGAGCACATTCCAAAAGGTACTTGAAAGAGTCCTCTGACATCCGTAGATAGTTTCGAAAGTCATGCGGATTTGTGTCCTCCAGCTGACGGACCAGATGCATGTGAGTCAGGTTGGACCTTTGCAGGAGCCAATCACAAGACCACATACGCCATTGTCTACGCCTCTGCAGTCTCTCATATCTCTTTTCAAGCCACAAGTCCTCCTCCAACAAGGCTAGAGCCACTACTGCACTCTCTTTTGGCTCCATGAGGTATAAGCTGTGTTTCCAAAACTCTGCATAAAAAGATATCAAAGGAGTGTATGAGCACATGAACACATTGCAACACATAATTACCCCAACTAACCTATGTCCATAGTAACATGTTACCCATAAAGTAAACAGTTCGATGGGTTACATGTAATGTGAAACCTGACCTAAATCATTGCCCTATATACAACAGTAAACACACTCCAGTGTGGCAACTAACACAACAACTATATTACATATGGTCACCCATGCTACTTGTCATTTGCATACAACAACTAATGGACCTACACAATGGGTGTAGTGCCCCCCATATGCTACCCATGGATGGGTATGGTCTACATCAAGGACAACAAAGGCAAGGTCATGAGTACCTGTCAATTGGTGAGCCAAGATTACACGTTATAATAGGGCTATTCTACAAGATGCATGGGTATGTACATATACATGTCATAGGCTAGGGTCACACTTGTAAGGCTAATTGTGGTAATTGCAAGATCCTTCAGACAAATTTTTGTGAAAAAATGTGCCTTTTTCATTGCATGCTGTAACCGGATTGCTCAGGATGTGTAATCCGGAGCAATCCGGTTACCGTATGCTTTGTTCATCCCTGCTGCTGCAGGAATGAAAAAAGGGTTAATGTTATTAATAGATGTGGGCAACATGTCTCTAGGGAGTGCCCACCCACCCTAAAAACATGCGGCAGCAGGGATGAACAAAGCATACGGCTACCGCAGACATTAACATGTGCCTTGCGGTAGCCGCATGGGCTCCCGTAGGAGCCCATTATAGCAATCCTGCTGCCGATTGCAAACCGCTCTGAAAACTGCAGCCTGCATGATTTTTACCGCAGGCTGCAAATCGGTAACCGGATTGCATGTAGTTTAAATAATGGGCTCCTATGGGCTGCGGTTCCTGTTCCGGTTTTGAGCTTTTTAACAGCTCAAAACCAGATCAGGATCTGAATTTTTTCCGCAAATGTGACCCTAGCCATAGTGTGCTTTCACAATGCAGGATTTTCCTCAATCAGTGTTGAGCCCTTTTTTGTGGCCAAAGCAGGATAGGATTTTGGCACAATATGGATATTTAAAAGATTAGCAGCTGTTTTGAGTTAATGGGTCCATCCTGGTTTGGGCACACAAAGTGGATGGACACTGATCATGGACAATCCTGCAGTCTCAAACAACCATACACTTGGTCTCACTGACCACAAAACATACACAGTATATTTACAGTGGGCCAAAGGACCTGGAGGTCCTGATATTGCTCACAACACAGTAGACGCCCCCAAATGACATTACAAAGCGCAGGAGAGACTCCGGCATAATAAAAAACCTGTGTGCACATCATTACTTACTCAATGGCTCTGGACAGCAAACACGACATAGCTCGGGCGTTGCCACTTTTTATGTGGTAAGCAGCCAATCAGATCGCCCCAGCATCAGCAAATTTGCGCACCAGCGTCGCCGTTAACCCATCCCACTACTGTTATTGGCGGAATCTACAGCGTTCTGATTGGTCGGACGCCCTTTTAAATATGGCGTCCTAGCTGCGTCCTGTTGCTCATGTTCACAAGGCAAAAGGTGGTAGCGTCTTCTGTTGCTCAGACTGCAGGTCTGATGGTATGTATGTAGTACTGTTGGTCATCTTCATCTGTTCACTCTTGTAATGTTGGGATAAGGTCACTTTATAAAAACCTATGGAATGTGGCTTGGCCACTGTTTTCCTAATTGCCTTTTAGAATGGGGATAATGTTTTGTGGGAATCCCCTTGTAAACCCCTGAATGGTGTGTTCTACATAATATGCACATGCACAGTAAATCTCACATATGGTATAGTGTTACCCGAAAGGTTTTTTGAATTTTGTCCCTATTATTCCTGCTGTAAAGTGTCCAACACAATACTATTTTTGGAGAGCAAGGGGAAATGTATGGTGCTAGGTGATGCAGTGTCCATTGCATGTAAGGCCAAATAACCTTGCAAATGTTGCAGTACAGTCAGTGGCGGACCTTGTGCCAAGAGGGCCCTGGTGCATTTGATGTAGAGGAGCTGGTGGGGGGGTGTGCTAGCGGATGCCGGCGAGGAGCGGGAAAGGGGGTGCTAACAGATGCTGCGGTGCTAACAGGTGCTGCGGCTCCTACCTGCGCCGGGCCGCGCAGTCCTGGGAGCCGGGGCGGCAGAGGAGAGGAGGAGCGGGATCAGCCGAGGGAAGCCTGAAGCTTCCCTCAGTTAACCCCCTCTCTCTGACAAAGGGTAATGGGGGTCAGCTGGGGGCCCCCCTGCAGGCTTGAGCGGCCCCCTAGCCGGTCGGGGCCCTGGTGCACCTGAACCAGCTGCACCACAGTAGGTCCGCCCCTGAATACAGTCCAAACATGACCATTTGCACATATGTAATGTTTGTTGTGCAGGGCCCTTATATGTGTGGACAGTGTACTTTTTCCTAATTGGTACATCACATATAGCTGCGACAATCCATGGTGTGTGGCACGGTGCAAAACATGAACATGTGTGTTGTACAGGTAACACAGCATTGATACATGTATGTGTGTTAATGTTGTTTTTGTTTTTATTTGTATTGATGCAGATGGCTGACAATCAGGAGCTTCTCTGGGAATTCATCAAGATGTACAGGGAGCACGAATGCCTCTGGCGGACCAAGTCACCTGCTTATAAGAACAAGCAGGTGAAGGGAGCGGCGTATGCCAATCTCGTCTTTCAACACTGGTTCAGCAATACCATCTGGCTGAGCAGTGTAACGAGAAGTTTGTCAAGACCAAGATACAGTCATGAGGACCGTGTTCCACTGGGAACACAAGAAGGTGCTGGAGTTGGGGGCTTCTGGCAGGGGAACTGAGGAGGTCTATAAGACCACCCTGAGGTACTTCGACCTCCTCAGGTTCTTCCTTGACCAGGAGCCAGCACCTCCAAAAGGGACTGTATCCAAATGGCATCCACTGCTCCTGAACAAAGTGATTCGCCAGAGGATGTAACTACCGTACTAATGTAGCTATGAACAATCACTGTTGCTTGTATTAACTTGAGGTATTTAATGGTGGTTGAACATAGCACCATGTAGTGGTGAACAAATTAGCCCTTATGTAAAGGGGATGGGTGACATAGTGTACTCATATTTGCTCTTTTGACGATGGCCACATCCAGCAGTTTAACCATGCTTGTCATTCAGGTAACTTGTATAGACACTGTTTAACGTGACATATGTCCCCATAAACACACAACTACACATGGTAGATGTTGTGGGAAATAAATCCTCCACAAAATGACATAAAACAGGTGTGTGTCAATTGATGGTTGCCCATGTCAAATTTGGTAACAATATGAGTGTTTCTTTAACTGCCCCTGTACAGACCTCAAGCTAGGCCGTGGCATCCATCGACGACCCTCCCCATTAACATCATAGGGGGAGGTGGCGAGTCAGCCCATTGTGGACAAACAGAACCCTGGCCCAAGCTCCACATTTTGTCGACGACGCCCCCCCACCCCACCACCCACAGAGCTCGAAGCTTGGGCCAGAAAGGCGCTTTTCAACCTGAAAAGTGCCCATAGACTGGGATTGGGCTGATTGTCAGCGAATGGGTGTTGCAGATGGAGCCCCACAAGAGTCAGCCGTATAATCCACCTGGCGCTCCACGCGTCCGACGATTGGACACTGACAACAAGGACTATCCTTGCGTAACCACCAGAGTAAGCATTAGTGTCCCAGGGCTTGAGGGCTCCTATACCTAACCCCGGACAAACTCCTGCTATGCGGGAGTTCACCATACCTTCCCCATAGGCCGGACCCTCTATTCTATGGCGATATGAGTTCGGAACCATCGTCAGTTCCTTCAGCTGATTATGATCCTGTTTAGAGACGCTACCCCTACGTGTGACTATTTGAGGGTGTATTTTTTTATCCATAAGTTACTTCGACACAAGCCCCCTCATCCTGGTACATGGCCCCCATCATTGTATACAGCTCCCCATGCTGGCACATGCCCCCCATCATTATCTATAGTCCCCCATGCTGGCATATGCTCCCCCATCAATGTATATAGTCCCCCATGCTGGCATATGCCCCCATCATTACCTATAGCCCCCCATCATTATCTATAGCCCCCCCCATGCTGGCATATGCCCCCCCCAACATTATCTATAGCCCCCCATGCCGGTGTGGCGCCCCTCTGGCTAGGCGCCACAGAGAGATATTACACTTTACAAATATATGTGTTCCTCTGTAAGTTGTGGGTTTATGGTTTAACCTATGGAGTCTGAATTTCCACACAACACTAGGTCACCTTAGAGTAAGGGACTGATAATTCAGTAGGTCCAAAAGGGGATGGAGCTTAGGTTAGTGCAGGAAGACGTGAGTTACAGTTAGTTCAGTTAGTGCTGGGAAGGCAGCCAGATAGGATGTGCCTGCCAGGCTGCTGACAGGAGGGATCTCCATCTCTAAGAGGGGGCCCAGGACAAAAGGAGATGGACCAGAACCGGTTGGAGCCGGCTGGTTTAGTCTGGGGAACACCGGCAATATGGGAAGCCGAGGTGGTCAGCAGTTTATCTCTGGCCCCCAAACCGACGAGCTGCGGGCCCATAATCACCAGCTTGCCGTTAGCGCCACAAGAATGTACCTCACCCCTCAGGCCCAAAATAGGTCCTAGATTACATGAGTATCGGTCCGGATTCCGGTGGCGGGAGGATTTGCTGTGTGTCGCTCCCGTCCATACCGGTAAAGGAGAAACCCATGCTTCACTGTATGAGACCAGGGGACTGGCGGAAGAGCTTTGCAAGGGTGGTGAAAGATAGAGAAAGACAGAATTAGACCCCAAAAGACTTAAGAAGGGAACATCTGGAGACTCCATAGGGGGACCCTGAACCAGCAACGATCACCCATTAAACCAGACCGTGTTTCACCTTAGCATCTGCCAGTACCCAGTAAAGTGGAGTTGGAGTTGAACTGATCTCTGTCATTCTTCTCGCTCGTGCCCGGAGGGCCTCAGCATCGCCAGCATCTCACTGGAGGGGTAAGAATAACAATTCCCTCATTCCTTTTATCATCCTCCATCACCGCTGCTCTGAGGTAAAAGCTCCACCTGTGAGGAGCTGGACCACACTGAGCTGCACCCATCATCACCTCAGCGGCCGGCCTGCAGCGCCGGTACCCAAATTACTGGGATCCACATGTGGTGTCACGTACTCTTTATCCCTGTAAATATCCCCCCCATCTAACAAATGATAGCCAGGGCAACGGAACCGGGAATCCGACCACACATAACTCCCTAGTTAAATCCATCAGACCCAGGCTCGATATCCGTGTACCCCTTGCCCTGGGCTCATCACTGGCACCTGCCCCCCATCATTAGCTATAGCCCCCCATGCTGGCACATGCCCCCCATCAATGTGTATAGCCCCATCCATAATAGTATCTGACCCACAACATCACAGTATCTGGGCCCCAACATTTTAATAGCCCCCCATCACAGTATCTGGCCTCCAACATTGTATATAGCGCCCCCCATCATAGTATCTGGCCCCCATGCTGGAACATGCCACCCATAACTTTCTGTAGCCCCCTTGCAGGCACATGCCCCATCAATGTGTGTAGACACCCCCCCATTACAGTATCTGGCCCCCATGCTGCGGCACATGTTAAAACAACAAAGCATTTATACTTCACCTTTCCGGCGACTCCTTGCAGGCACCACCGCGTCCTCCGGTCTTCCTGCTTGTGCCGGTGTCATGTGATCGGCGCAGCGATGACATCACTGCTGCTCCGGTCACATGACACCGGAACAAGCAGGGAGACCGGAGGACGCGGCGGTGCCTGCAAAGAGTCGCCGGAAAGGTGATGTATAAATGCTTTGTCGTTTTAACATGTGCCACAGTGTGGCACCCCAGGGGTTAATGTGCCACAGTGACATCACCAAAGGTTAATTCCCCATACAACCCACAACACTACACTAGCACCTCCAGGCCAGAAGGGGGAGCTAAAGCTGCTTTCCTATATATTCTGGGTGGAGAGGAAGTGGCAGTTAGTTCAGTACGTAGCAGTACTGTGAAGAGTTCAGTTCCTGAGAGGACTGAGGGAAAGGACCTGGTTGTAAAAGGGCTGCATTAGGCCCAACCCATGCTCCACTGTCCACTTCCAGGCCGGCCAAGGTCTGAGGAAAGGAGAAGGAGAAGCAGTGGAACACACCCAGGACACAGAGTTACCCTATAACTCACCCCGGTGAAGCGCAAAGACCGGATACCAGATCCGACATTGTGACTGATACAAGCAGCACAGTAAACACCGGATGAGTGAGATTACATATCTTCACTGTACCATAGCGAAGCAACACAGTGGGGTCAGAAACACAAAATTAAGACTCAAGGTGCCTAGCAAGTGGCTACCCGTGAGGGAAGACAGGGCCAGCAGCTTAGCTAAAGCGGCAGCAAGGCCACACACAAAGTGCAGGAGTAGGAAGCCAAGGACCCGGTCAGGGTGGGAGCAACCCGGCCCCGGTACCGACTCCATGGACAATATCTACTGAACAACATCTGCAGTAAAGACTTGGAAAACTACAAAACCGTGAGTCTGTGTGATCCTTGCAAACCCTGTTCTCCCTCACAAACTGTCATCTCTACTACTACTATTCAGCAAAGGTATTACTTCTAAAATATAACTTGTAATGGTTTCTCTAAAATAGGAACGATCAGTCCTAATAAATACAGTTGAGCAGTAAATACAAGCAGAAGGGGGAAAGGGGGAAACAATGACCCTGTTCCTTCCCTGGCTTGCCCTGTCTGTCAACGGAGTTTTCAACATGCAAAAACCCTAATAAAGGTGTCCCTGTACCACGACGGCTATCCCTACTGTCTTTTATGGTGATTGGGAGTGGGTAATATCAATCTTACTGGACTTCCCCGTTACCCATGATACTTAGAGGGCCAAAAAAATGCACAAGGTCAATCCCAGCAAGTCCGGGTCAATCCCTTAGGCTGGTTTCACACTACGATTTTTTGCAAACCGACGCTGTCCGATATAAATCAGACAGCATTAGATCCAAACTGATCCCTGCAATTGGATGCCAAATAGGCATCTGATTCCGACATTTTGCAGGATCAGTTTGGCCAACTCCTCCTGTCATCTCGCTCCTCTCTGCTTCCTATCACCTGTCTATCACCTGTTCCCCCCTGCTCTCCCCCGTACTCCCGCTTCTCCCCTTTGTTTTATTGTTCTCCCCCGGTACTCCCGCTTCTCTCCTGTGTTTCCCCTGTGTTTTACTGTTCTCCCCTGATGCTCCCGCTTCTCCCCGGTACTCCTGCTTCTCCCCTGTGTTTCCCCCTCTTCTCAGGAATAAAAAATAAAAAAACATCTTTATTCTCATCTGTCCAAGAGTCCCCCGGCGTCTCCAGCTATATCTTCTGATCCTAGGACCTCGCGTGATGTCACAGTCACATGACCGGTTACCGCGGTAACCGTTCATGTGACTGTGACATCACGGCAGGTCCTACAGGCAGGAGGTGCCAGAGATTCCGGGGGAATCGTTGTGAGCATACATATTCTTTATTTTTAACCCCTGCGTTACTTCATTTTACTTCCACAATGTATGTATATACATTGCGGAAGTAAAATTAGATGGTTAGAAGCAGTTTTAGTGTACTGAGCATGAAACCAGCCTTAGACTCAGTGGTGATGAAAAAAAAAACCACTTTAGGAATTCTTAACCCATGTAAATGGTGGTATGTCATATAAAACCTGTATGTCCCTTTGGGGAGGTGTTTTACACTATGGTGGGTCACCGGGTCCCAGATAGTTGTATAAGGTAACCCCTCTTCAACTGATCCTTGTGGTGTTATCAGCACACACCACCACCTCTACCCAAATGGTTTCCCACCAAATCTTTGCTTTAGTCAATTCTTTGCATATGGATTGCCTGGAGCTTGGATGCATATGAATACCCCTCTTCCCTATATCAACCAAGGTCAGCAGGACCTATAACAGGCAGGCAATTGTTATACTTCAATCATCCTTAGATCATAGGTATACTCATATTATCCTGAAGTTCAACACTCTACACGTTTCCCCCACCAGAGATATAAAGATGGGTTCATCAGGAGTGAATGACTATGTAGTGGGGCCTGATCTTCCGCCCCAGGTCGCTAAGGGTAGGGTACGAATGTTCCCCTGTCAGCCCTCTTCACAGTGGATGGCGGCCCCCACCTCTCATCCCTCTGTGCCATGTGTGTTCCTACAGGGGGCGGCGCCGGCGTGCGTTCCAAGCCGCGCTCCGCTCCTCCGCTATGCGTCTCAAACACCGGAAGTGCGTCATCCGGGTTCATCATGTGATCAAGTCAGTGCATCGTGGTAAATATTCCTGTGACCGGAAGTGTGTAAGAGTTATATCCTTCCCCGGGTACGATGGACCGATGCTGTTAGTTCCACTTGCGGAGGAATGACTATTAAAACTCGCCTGAGCATAGCAAGAATACTGTATGATGCCCACATGTCCCAAACCTATATAAGAGGGCCGGGACTCCACGGGGACCATGATTAGGGGGGAAAGCGCACCAGATATAACACACATGACAGTCCCATGTACCCCAAGTGCACCCCCGCTGTATTCATCCTTCTAATAGTATTTATGGCACAGGTGGAAACAGGATTTTTTCAGTGTGTCTGGGTGTATAGACAGATGTTATGTTCATAGACAGTGATTACCACAGTGTGAATATCTATGATCATTTTCTATACCCAGCTCGATAAAGGGTTTATTACGATATAAAAGTCATGCAGTGATGACAATGTATACAACATGTCCAAGATCAATTTGTGAATTAATAAACATTGCCTGGATAGCTTGTGCAGATGCCAAGAACACACAGAATCAGTTACAAGAGACACATGGGACGCCAATGTGTCCCCCCATCAAGACAGTGTACGATGCTACAAGAAGGGCGTGTAGGTGAGTTGTTTTTTTAAACCGTTTGCCCCCGCCGACTCCATCCGGAATATCCACCTCATTTTTTTTTAAGGATCGTCTTATCCCAATTGCCACCCTTAGCCGGTTTTTCCACCACCTCTACAATCTGAAAATCAAAGCACTTCAGATCTCCTCCATGGACATCTCGTATGTGGCGCGAAATTGGTGTGTCCCTACCATTTCTTATATCACCCAAGTGTTCCCCTATGCGTTTAATTTAATTGATGTAATTGGAAAACTTGATGGTATCTCGGTAGTGAGTGATGTACAGTTGGCCTCAATTGATGTGGAGGCACTGTATAGTAGTATTCTGCATGAGATGGGTTTGAAAGCAGCGGAGTACTACTTGAAGACCCGTGGTTTACAATTTCAAGAACACAGCAGTTTTGTCCTCCCTCTGTTAACATACGTATTGATCCACAATCACTTCATGTTCAACAGAAAGTTCTACCACCAGCGCAGGGGCATAGCTATGGGGAGTTTGTGTGCCCCTAGATACGCTAACTTGCTCCTGGGTTGGTGGAAGGACACAATTGTCTTTCCTGAGGATAGTGCGGCATGGTGGAACCCCCAGATACAGTTTTGGGGACGCTATATTGACGATGTCATGATACTCTAGAAGGAGGGCAAAAGGTCCTTTGATAAGTTTATTACTGAACTGAATGTGAATAATTTGGGTCTAAGATTCACCTCCGAAATTCACGAGGGGTCAATCAATTTCCTAGATGTCACCATCTACAAGGATGGGAGTGGGGCGTTACAAACAACCATATATCGCAAACTGACGGCAACCAATGATCTGTTAAGATGGGATAGTCACCACCCTAGAAGTCTGAGAATGGGTATACCAAAAGGTTAGTACCTGAGAGCGAGACGTAATTGCTCAGATACTGGCAAATTTCATCTGAAAGCAGGGGGAATTAAAAAAAGATTCCTCGACAAGGGATATCCCCCTCACGTTCTGAGTAAAGCATTCCAGAATGCCACTAATAACAGTCGGAATACCCTTCTCAGACCGAAAGGGAAGTCAATATCTGATGACTTTGTAAGGATGATAGGGACCTTCGACGACCGGTCAGAAGAGGTGAGAAACATATTTGAGAAACACTGGGGGGTCTTGCTTGCCGATAAGGAAGTAGCGCCCTTTGTCCCTAAAAAAAACAGCCATCACATTTAGACGGGGAAGATCAATAAGGGACTAATTGGTCCATAGTTTCTACTGCCCACCTAAAAAACAAGGCACATGGTTGGACGATCGAAGGAATGGTACCTTCAAGTGTGGCAAATGCATTTTTTGCCAGCATGTAAAAAGATCAGACTCCTTCCAGAGCAGTACCACAGGGGAGAGGTTTGAGACAACACAGGACGGGGGTCCAAGATGGCCGCGATGTGAGGAGGACGTGTATCCAGGAGCTCCACAGCCTGAATACAGAATCACAGCCATCCACCCTCACAGGCTACCCACCGGAGCCCATCGGACCCACAGCAAGACAGCTACTACCCCCCTGAACCGGTCACTGCGCTCCTTTTAGCAATCTGACCGGTGGAACGATCCACAGGACCGGATCCCCTGCCAGCCCCCGCTACAACGAGGCAGAGCTGCGGCGGCGCCCGCCCTGCTAGGCCGCGCCGGATCGTCAACACGTGCTGCGAGTAGAGAGGAGCGGCGGCACTCAGAGGCACATCGTTCGCAGCTCGGTCTGAAGATCCGAGGACACCGGCGAGTGAGTGAGGAAACCGGGACTCCCTGCCCCCACCACATATTCCAGCGGCGACCCGGCGGGAGTGCTGAGGGCTGCTCCGGGACCCGAGGCCTGCGCTCCAGCTGACCGCACAGAAAGGATCGGAGCCTGCAAAAAGTGGCAGTAGGAAGACTTACACCCTGTCTGGAGTGACATAATTCACCCGAAAAGCCCCCAGAACCGCTCATATCCAGACCGGAGGAGCTGCAGGAGAGGGTAAGTGAGGGCTGATCCTCAACCATAAGAGACAGCCTGTCACTGCCTGCACTGTGCCTAGAAATACAGAACTGTGGCTGGCCTGATCTGTGTGTGTGGTGATAGGGGATTATA
This sequence comes from Allobates femoralis, assembly GCA_033576535.1. Classification (NCBI taxonomy): domain Eukaryota; kingdom Metazoa; phylum Chordata; class Amphibia; order Anura; family Aromobatidae; genus Allobates; species Allobates femoralis. Next base: position 14,294 of record JARQOC010001623.1, read on the forward strand.
ATAGGGGGGTGAAGAGGCATTAGGTCAGTGGACACTGGGGAAGGTGGAAGCGTTGTTTACCCCTCACATCATATACCATCTATCGCAGAGAGAAGCCCTCCACCCATCCGGGAACTACCGCCTTGAAGGGACACTATATGATCAGCTTATAAGACTGGGCATTGTACTGTATACTGGGGATTACCCCTGATAATCCTATCCACTAGTCAACTGGACTTTTCTTTTTTTTTTTTTTTTTTTTTTCTCTCTTTGACAAACCTGATAACCTGATACACAACAACAAAGAGGTCAGAGGACCCCCCAGCAAGCACCCTTCACTCTCTGCACCAGGTGCTACAATATCAGTGCCTGTAGACTCCCTTTTCACCGCTTTCTGTCCTACTGGACACAATTTGGACCAATGAATCCTTAAACTGACCATAACCAATTAGAGGGGACATATAGACTTAAACTGCACAAATACCTCACACTGTGAACACAGATACCACCATGGGAAAGACGACCATTAAACCACCTAAGAATGTGCCTAAATCCGCAAAGGCTGTAACCCAAGCCGATGTTGACCAATTCCTTAAAAAACAGGCCGTCGCGGAGGACACCCCTAAATCAACCAGGAAGCCAGTCCTGGCCTGCACAGATGACACAGACTCTGACATGGAGAGTGATTCAGAGGGAGGTAGTGTATCTGGAGACCCAATGGTGACCCGCTCCTTTATCAAGAGAGCCCTTGCCAAGGCTATCGGCCCGATTGGGCGAGAGCTAGCGGAGATTAAACGTGACCTCACGCATCAAGGCCACAGATTGGAGTCACTGGAAAATGCCCAAATAACAACTGTACACCACTCCAATGCTATCCTAGAGGGCCTTAAAGAGCATGAACACCACATACATGACATCTATGTTGCTCTTGAAGACCATGAAAACCGTGAACGCCGGCAGAATATTAGGATTAAGGGTCTCCCTGAAACTGTGGCCAATGAAGCACTAGAAAAGGCTGGAGTGGAGATCTTTAAAGACTTACTTTCTGAACATGACCCTCAGGACATTGAATTGGTGCGGGTCCATAGAGCCCTACGACCTAAACCACAACAAGGAGAAGCTCCCCGACATGTGCTGTGCCGTTTCCTGGACTACCGTGTAAAGAACCTAGTTCTCCGCAGAGCACGGGAACGACAGGAGATAACCTATGAAGGTACCCGAATCCAGTTGTTCCAAGATCTGTCGGCCATTACTTTGAAAAAACGATGGCTACTGAAACCATTTACCAATGCAGTCCTACAGAAGGGATATCGCTTTCGATGGCTCTTCCCATTTGGGATCTTTGTTACAGCGGATGGGCAGGGAATCACCATCAGAACCTCCGCAGATCTGAAAGCGGCCTGTGAGACTTTGGACATATCTCTTGACAAATTCCCGGATCTGGAAGCTTTCCACTCAGCTTCAAAGATAAAACCCATCCTAGGTCCTACACCATGGCAACAGGCAACTCCGAAATCGCAACGAATTAAAAGGAAGATCGCTAAATCACCATCTGCCAAGGACCCGGACGACGCCACCTGAACTATATCCGGGAAGAATAGCGCCAAAACCCCCGCCTCGTACCTAACATTGAAAAAGTGGAGTCAATCATAAGCTGATTGACACTGATTTTATGTCTTTCTTTATTACCTAAGATTTTATTATTTCTCTACTAGATTATCAGTCGATTGACTAGTTATATTAGGAGGTACCAATTATTATATTTTTCAAACTAGGAATACCAACTTATAAATGTTAAAAAATCTCTTTATTTGTATCAAAGATTAAAATGTGATAGACAAACCAAGGGGAATTAGACAAACATACACATTTATATACATTCCTGGGGGTTCAGCATATATAATTTCTCTAATAATAACATAGAAGGTCATAGACTTTTACCCAACAAGATAACAACTAAGTCGTCCTTAGGGTATAGTTTTATAAGTATAGACGTTTGTACTCTAGTGTCTCGTGCCCAATGTGGGAGAGGGACAACTTGTAAGAGAGAAATAATACAGATTTCAAACCCCTATATGGATTTCGAACAAAGTTCTGAAACAACAGTTAATGAAGACCTTCCATTAGATTACTGAGCTCCCAGTATACATATGGATTAAACCTCCAACGCTTGACGCGTTTCGCCTTCTCAATGTCAGAAGGCTCATCAGAAGACTTTTGGGGTTACAGAAATAATGTTCCGTCTTATAACCGTACATGCCAAATAAACAAATTCTTCGATAAGGCAAGAATACCCAAAGAGGTCAATAAGCAATAGATAGAGAGACCACGAAATTTTTCTAAGGTATTTGTTGTATGGTCATGAATGGGGCATCCAAAGAATTGGACATACTAGGGCATAGATAAACCACTATGTAGTCATCCTGTGTCTCTGAATGCCTCTTCATTCAGAGACACCTCTTTGGGTATTCTTGCCTTATCGAAGAATTTGTTTATTTGGCATGTACGGTTATAAGACGGAACATTATTTCTGTAACCCCAAAAGTCTTCTGATGAGCCTTCTGACATTGAGAAGGCGAAACGCGTCAAGCGTTGGAGGTTTAATCCATATGTATACTGGGAGCTCAGTAATCTAATGGAAGGTCTTCATTAACTGTTGTTTCAGAACTTTGTTCGAAATCCATATAGGGGTTTGAAATCTGTATTATTTCTCTCTTACAAGTTGTCCCTCTCCCACATTGGGCACGAGACACTAGAGTACAAACGTCTATACTTATAAAACTATACCCTAAGGACGACTTAGTTGTTATCTTGTTGGGTAAAAGTTAGTGATGGGCGAATCTACTCGCTAGGACTCGTTACTCGGCGAGTAGTAAGGGACTCGCAGGACTCGCTACTCGGCGAGTTTCCCAGCGAGGACTCGCAAAGTAGCGAGTCCAATGCAATTAAATGGGAATCCTAGTTTTACTAGCGAGACTCGCTCTATCACATCGCTATGTAGCTTGAATCTCCCCCAAATCGTTTAGAGAATGGCACCGCTTCACGGATACCCGCTGTAAGTAGCGATTCCGAGCGAGTCGTAGCGACTCCTAGCGAATCCTAGCGAGTCTACGAATCCGAGTCCTGTATTCTGTATTCGGGACTCGCGAATACAGAATCTGTTATGTTCCGACAAATCTTCCGAGACAGCCTAGCGTGTTAGGTCAGACAAACTTGTGAAGATGGACAAGGATGTTAGCCAATCTTATTCAGTAATGCCACAGCCCTCTTCTTGTGGCATTACTATGATTGGCTTCTGTCCATCGTGATGGCTATGTCATCGATGACAGGCAAGGCTGTATATAAGCCTTGCCACCGCCATTTTGAGCACATTTCTCTGAAGATCTGAGCTAGAACAGGGTGAGGTAGATTCTGGAGCAGATCATAGGGATTGTCAGTGAGTGTAGGGAACTTCAAGATTCCTTATATTAACCCCAAACAGCTCTTGTGAGAGCTAGCAGGAGGACAGAGGAGTACTGTGTACTGTGACACTTTAGGCAGGCAGGGAAGCAGGGAGCTGCAGCCTTTATAGTGTTCACAGGAGCGACCTCATAGCTTCGCTTACTCACTCAGCTGTTCTAATAGCTGAAGTGAGAGGCTTAGCTGAGGTACTATTTACAATTTTTTGCCAGCTGATAGATTTTGGGTCCTAAAAACCCCTTCAGCGTTATTTTGTCTGTGGCAGAACAGTGCGTTGCTGCTCTCCTAGCTGCAAATAGCACGTACGCCACCTACTTCTGCGACTAATTGTGCGCACTTAATAATTTTTTTCAGGGAATAGTGTGCTGCTTCACTGCCAAGTGTTAGCACACACTTAACCCGCCAGTAAGTGACGCCTGCAGCAACACCAAACTCCATCTCGGTGGCTGTGCGCACTTTCTAATTTTTTCAGGGAATAGTGTAGTGCTTCACTGCCAAGTGGTAGCACACACTTAACCCGCCAGTAAGTGACGCCTGCAGCAACACCAAACTCCATCTCGGTGGCTGTGCGCACTTTCTAATTTTTTCAGGGAATAGTGTAGTGCTTCACTGCCAAGTGTTAGCACACACTTAACCCACCAGTAAGTGACGCCTGCAGCAACACCAAACTCCATCTCGGTGGCTGTGCGCACTTTCTAATTTTTTCAGGGAATAGTGTAGTGCTTCACTGTCAAGTGGTAGCACACACTTAACCCGCCAGTAAGTGACGCCTGCAGCAACACCAAACTCCATCTCGGTGGCTGTGCGCACTTTCTAATTTTTTCAGGGAATAGTGTAGTGCTTCACTGCCAAGTGGTAGCACACACTTAACCCGCCAGTAAGTGACGCCTGCAGCAACACCAAACTCCATCTCGGTGGCTGTGCGCACTTTCTAATTTTTTCAGGGAATAGTGTAGTGCTTCACTGCCAAGTGTTAGCACACACTTAACCCGCCAGTAAGTGACGCCTGCAGCAACACCAAACTCCATCTCGGTGGCTGTGCGCACTTTCTAATTTTTTCAGGGAATAGTGTAGTGCTTCACTGCCAAGTGGTAGCACACACTTAACCCGCCAGTAAGTGACGCCTGCAGCAACACCAAACTCCATCTCGGTGGCTGTGCGCACTTTCTAATTTTTTCAGGGAATAGTGTAGTGCTTCACTGCCAAGTGGTAGCACACACTTAACCCGCCAGTAAGTGACGCCTGCAGCAACACCAAACTCCATCTCGGTGGCTGTGCGCACTTTCTAATTTTTTCAGGGAATAGTGTAGTGCTTCACTGTCAAGTGGTAGCACACACTTAACCCGCCAGTAAGTGACGCCTGCAGCAACACCAAACTCCATCTCGGTGGCTGTGCGCACTTTCTAATTTTTTCAGGGAATAGTGTAGTGCTTCACTGCCAAGTGGTAGCACACACTTAACCCGCCAGTAAGTGACGCCTGCAGCAACACCAAACTCCATCTCGGTGGCTGTGCGCACTTTCTAATTTTTTCAGGGAATAGTGTAGTGCTTCACTGTCAAGTGGTAGCACACACTTAACCCGCCAGTAAGTGACGCCTGCAGCAACACCAAACTCCATCTCGGTGGCTGTGCGCACTTTCTAATTTTTTCAGGGAATAGTGTAGTGCTTCACTGCCAAGTGGTAGCACACACTTAACCCGCCAGTAAGTGACGCCTGCAGCATCACCAAACTCCATCTCGGTGGCTGTGCGCACTTTCTAATTTTTTCAGGGAATAGTGTAGTGCTTCACTGTCAAGTGGTAGCACACACTTAACCCGCCAGTAAGTGACGCCTGCAGCAACACCAAACTCCATCTCGGTGGCTGTGCGCACTTTCTAATTTTTTCAGGGAATAGTGTAGTGCTTCACTGCCAAGTGGTAGCACACACTTAACCCGCCAGTAAGTGACGCCTGCAGCAACACCAAACTCCATCTCGGTGGCTGTGCGCACTTTCTAATTTTTTCAGGGAATAGTGTAGTGCTTCACTGTCAAGTGGTAGCACACACTTAACCCGCCAGTAAGTGACGCCTGCAGCAACACCAAACTCCATCTCGGTGGCTGTGCGCACTTTCTAATTTTTTCAGGGAATAGTGTAGTGCTTCACTGCCAAGTGGTAGCACACACTTAACCCGCCAGTAAGTGACGCCTGCAGCATCACCAAACTCCATCTCGGTGGCTGTGCGCACTTTCTAATTTTTTCAGGGAATAGTGTAGTGCTTCACTGCCAAGTGGTAGCACACACTTAACCCGCCAGTAAGTGACGCCTGCAGCAACACCAAACTCCATCTCGGTGGCTGTGCGCACTTTCTAATTTTTTCAGGGAATAGTGTAGTGCTTCACTGCCAAGTGTTAGCACACACTTAACCCGCCAGTAAGTGACGCCTGCAGCAACACCAAACTCCATCTCGGTGGCTGTGCGCACTTTCTAATTTTTTCAGGGAATAGTGTAGTGCTTCACTGCCAAGTGGTAGCACACACTTAACCCGCCAGTAAGTGACGCCTGCAGCAACACCAAACTCCATCTCGGTGGCTGTGCGCACTTTCTAATTTTTTCAGGGAATAGTGTAGTGCTTCACTGCCAAGTGGTAGCACACACTTAACCCGCCAGTAAGTGACGCCTGCAGCATCACCAAACTCCATCTCGGTGGCTGTGCGCACTTTCTAATTTTTTCAGGGAATAGTGTAGTGCTTCACTGTCAAGTGGTAGCACACACTTAACCCGCCAGTAAGTGACGCCTGCAGCAACACCAAACTCCATCTCGGTGGCTGTGCGCACTTTCTAATTTTTTCAGGGAATAGTGTAGTGCTTCACTGCCAAGTGGTAGCACACACTTAACCCGCCAGTAAGTGACGCCTGCAGCAACACCAAACTCCATCTCGGTGGCTGTGCGCACTTTCTAATTTTTTCAGGGAATAGTGTAGTGCTTCACTGTCAAGTGGTAGCACACACTTAACCCGCCAGTAAGTGACGCCTGCAGCAACACCAAACTCCATCTCGGTGGCTGTGCGCACTTTCTAATTTTTTCAGGGAATAGTGTAGTGCTTCACTGCCAAGTGGTAGCACACACTTAACCCGCCAGTAAGTGACGCCTGCAGCATCACCAAACTCCATCTCGGTGGCTGTGCGCACTTTCTAATTTTTTAAGGGAATAGTGTAGTGCTTCACTGCCAAGTGGTAGCACACACTTAACCCGCCAGTAAGTGACGCCTGCAGCTACACCAAACTCCATCTCGGTGGCTGTGCGCACTTTCTAATTTTTTCAGGGAATAGTGTAGTGCTTCACTGCCAAGTGGTAGCACACACTTAACCCGCCAGTAAGTGACGCCTGCAGCAACACCAAACTCCATCTCGGTGGCTGTGCGCACTTTCTAATTTTTTAAGGGAATAGTGTAGTGCTTCACTGCCAAGTGGTAGCACACACTTAACCCGCCAGTAAGTGACGCCTGCATCAACACCTAACTCCATCTCGGTGGCTGTGCATTTGTCAACAATGTCCCAAAAACACCAGATTCCCAAAAACCAGTCTGCAAAGGGACAGGGACGAGGTCGGGGCCCTAGCAGTCGTGAACAACAAGGCACTGGTAGAAGTAGACAGACAAGGATTGATCGATCCACCTTCCTGCTGTCTAAATTTCCCAGTACTCAACCGAAACGTGTCTTGAGGCCGGAAGATCAAGACCAAATAACATCTTGGATGGCTGACAAGACCTCAACCACGGGTTCTGGCAGCACACAATCATCCTTGACACCATATTCAAGTGCCGCTACTGACAAAGCGGGGTCATCTAATCCACAAAATCTTCCTATTTCCTCAAGCCATCGCCAGACGGAGGAAAATTTAGACCGTGAACTTGGGCATTCGGAAGATTTATTTGGTTCTTATCAGCCATTCAGACAACCGGACCTTTCTTTGTCACTGCCTGAACAGATACTTGAACCAGACGTACATTCCATCTATGGACAAAGTTTGGATTCACCTCGTCCTGAAGAACGTCCCTTTCAACAAAGCCATAGACCGTCTCAGGAGGTGGAGGATGATGATGATGATGAGACACACATCTCATCTGGCCAGCCTGACCAGTCACGTTATCCAGATGACTTTGAGGAGGAGGGGGTGGATGATGAGACCACTGATCCAACCTGGACACTTGACATGCAGAGCCAACAGAGCAGCCAGGAGGAGGAAAGTGGTTATTTACCACCGCCTAAAGCACCCAGGCTTACTCCTTTATCCCGAATCCAAGCTGTGACAACAGTAGCCCAAATTGTGTCAACTGTTGCACAAACTGTACCAACTGTTGCCCCAACTTTAAGAACAGTTGGCCAAAATGTGTCTACAGTTTGTGTTGGCCAGACTCATCCTTCAGTTCCTACACCACAACCTAAAGGACGAACATCCATTGTCTGGAAATTTTTCAAAGATAGCCCATCAGTACCAAATGTGGTTATATGTAACATCTGCTATGCCAGGCTGAGCAGAGGCCAGGGCAAAGTAAACTTGAGCACGAGCAGTATGCGAAAACACATGACTCTTAAGCACCCAAGTCAGTGGTTGGCCCATCAGGGTTCGACATCAGGGCCTTCTGACCTCAACACCGTTATGCCACTTCAGAATCGTCCTTCACCATCTACTGTTCATGCAGCAGCTCCTACTCATACGATCTCACCACAAGCTGCGTTAGACCAGAGATATGACAGTAGTCAAGTGACTTGTGAGTCTGCGCCAAATGTCCAGTTGTCTGTTCCACAGCTGTATGAGAGGCAGCGGAAGCACCCATCCACACACCCTTTTTCTCGACAAATGACAGCGCAAATTTCTAAGCTGTTAGCTGTAGAAATGCTGCCATTTAGGCTTGTTGATACTGAGGCTTTTAGGGAGTTGTTGGCTGTGGCAGCACCACGATACACTGTCCCCAGTCGCAATTTTTTTTCACGTACTGCCATACCCGCGCTACATCTGGACGTGGTTAACAACTTGAAGCGTGCACTGACAAATGCTGTGAGCGGAAAAGTTCACCTGACAACTGATACCTGGACAAGTACTTGTGGACAGGGCAGATACATATCCCTGACAGCTCACTGGATCAACCTTGTCGAGAGTGTCCCAAAGTGTAATAGTGGAATATCTGCGATCCTACCAACTCCACGAATAGCGGGCACAGCATCATTCCGGGTGTCCGCGTCCTCATATACTTCTACAACACAATGTGCGTCTTCAACTTCCTTGACCACTGCTGATTTGTCCGCCACATCACGTCAAAGTTGGGAGCTTTGCAGTACTGCATCAGCCAGGCGACAACAGGCTCTTCTTAAGCTCATCTGTCTAGGTGACACACCTCCACACTGCAAACGAGCTGTGGAAAGGTGTTAAACAACAGACAGATGAGTGACTGGCCCCACTGCAACTACAACCAGGTCTTGTTGTCAGTGATAACGGACGAAACCTTGTTGCAGCAATAAAGCTCGGTAAACTTCAACACGTGCCTTGCATGGCTCACGTACTGAATCTTGTAGTTCAGAAATTCTTGAAAAATTACCCAGAGTTATCTGATCTACTAGAGAAGGTGCGTAGAAATTGCGGACATTTCCGACATTCATCAACGGCACTTGCAAATCTATCTGCCCTTCAACAGCAATTTAATTTGCCCAAACACAGATTAATTTGCGACATGCCCACACGATGGAATTCTACATTCCATATGTTGGCTAGGTTCAATGAGCAGCAGAGGGCTATAGCGGAATATCAGCTGCAACATGCCCGTCACCCAGGAAGTAATACAAGACACATTGGTACGATGGAGTGGGTCTGGATCGCTGACCTTTGCGAGGTTCTAGAGAACTTCGATTACTGCACAAAACTGGTCAGCGGTGATGAGTCCATTATTAGTCTCACCATCCCCATGCTGTGTTTGCTTACAGATTCTCTCCTGAATCTTAAAACAGAATCATTGAGGGCACAGCAGAGGGCTATGGATCCACATTTTAACATCCAGGATCAGAGCCAGCAAAGCCAATTTCAGCCGGCAACATTGGCTGCAGAACAAAACAGTGATGAGGAAGATGAAGACGATTTATTTCTCCATGGTACTGAGGTGCACCCTGATGGAACTCCCAACCCCAGTTTTATGTCGGTACAGCATGGGTGGGCTGAAGAGCAGGAGGCGGAGACCGATTTTGAGACCATGATGCCTATTGTTCATCAGTCTGGTGACACAGAAGACATGAGTCTTTGTAGCCTAGCACACATGTCTGACTTCATGTCTCAATGTCTGTCCCAGGATCCACGCGTCATTAACATCTATGACAGCGACCTCTACTGGTTGTCAACATTCCTTGACCCACGCTACAAAGACAAGTTTCCATCGCTGCTGTTGCAGTCACCAAGGGGCTTAACGATGGATTATTTCAAAAGTGTGGTGGTTGACAATTTAATGTCAATTTCACCATCTGACTCCGCTATACCACGAACAAGCAGCTCTTTGCCACAGCAGCCTTTGGTTCGAACACAAACTGCCACATTGTCAAGAAGAGGTGGTGGTAAGATGTCCACCAACTGGGCGATGTTCAACAGACCTTCCAATCTGCAACGGATTGTGCCTACGGTCCCTTGTCTAGGAGACAAACATTGTCAAACATGTTGAACGAGTATGTGTGTGACACTACCAGCTTCTTAACCGACCCCTCTGTACCCTTTAATTACTGGGTTTCCAAGCTTCACGCTTGGACTGAGCTGTCTTTGTATGCCTTGGAGTTGCTGGCCTGCCCAGCTGCTAGTGTGACATCAGAGCGTGTTTTTAGTGCCGCTGGGGGAATTGTCACTGATAGAAGGTCACGGCTGACTACAGAAAATGCCGACAGACTCACTCTCATTAAGTTTAACAAGGACTGGATATCATCAAAGTTCTTAACCCCTTCAGACGAGAGTACCCAAACCTAGAGGGACATTTTCAAATTTGTTACGTTTGGCTCAGTGCGGTTTAAACATTATGTCCTCTTCTTACACAAAGGATAAACAATGTCCCTCTGCTAAGAAGATTGGATAAATAATGTTCCTGCTACACTTGCTGCATGACAACAAAACTACACAATCAGTGTCAGTAATGTTACTTTAATAATGCATGCACTTGTGATGTTTTTTGACCGTTGAATTATGTCAGACAATCCAAAACAGTCTCTTGGCTGAATTTTTTAAGGCAACAAGCCTATGCCTGCATTGTGGGCATTTCTCAAACTGAAATAAAACATATAGTTTGGCTCAAGTGCCTTGCATAAATTTTAAAAATGTTGATCTCGCCCCTTGGGCTAATTTTTTGAGGCTACAAGCCTATACCTGCATCGAATACGTTGCTTGTACTATGCTCACAGGACAAGCAAATAGTATGGGCCACGCGCCCTCCTCAACTTCCAAATAGAGTTGATCTCGCCCCTTGGGCTAATTTTTTGAGGCTACAAGCCTATACCTGCATCGAATACGTTGCTTGTACTATGCTCTCAGGACAAGCAAATAGTATGGGCCACGCGCCCTCCTCAACTTCCAAATACAGTTGATCTCGCCCCTTGGGCTAATTTTTTGAGGCTACAAGCCTATACCTGCATCGAATACGTTGCTTGTACTATGCTCACAGGACAAGCAAATAGTATGGGCCACGCGCCCTCCTCAACTTCCAAATAGAGTTGATCTCGCCCCTTGGGCTAATTTTTTGAGGCTACAAGCCTATACCTGCATCGAATACGTTGCTTGTACTATGCTCTCAGGACAAGCAAATAGTATGGGCCACGCGCCCTCCTCAACTTCCAAATACAGTTGATCTCGCCCCTTGGGCTAATTTTTTGAGGCTACAAGCCTATACCTGCATCGAATACGTTGCTTGTACTATGCTCACAGGACAAGCAAATAGTATGGGCCACGCGCCCTCCTCAACTTCCAAATAGAGTTGATCTCGCCCCTTGGGCTAATTTTTTGTGGCAACAAGCCTATACCTGCATCGAATACGTTGCTTGTACTATGCTCTCAGGACAAGCAAATAGTATGGGCCACGCGCCCTCCTCAACTTCCAAATAGAGTTGATCTCGCCCCTTGGGCTAATTTTTTGAGGCTACAAGCCTATACCTGCATCGAATACGTTGCTTGTACTATGCTCACAGGACAAGCAAATAGTATGGGCCACGCGCCCTCCTCAACTTCCAAATAGAGTTGATCTCGCCCCTTGGGCTAATTTTTTGTGGCAACAGGCCTATGCCTGCATCGAAAACGTGGCTTGTACTAAGATCCTGCTGGAGCATGGCGAAGGGTCCCACTGTACGCTACGGAGATAACGCGTAGACGCGCTCTGTTGCAAGTAGACGTCCCAGCCTATCGCATCTGTGTTCCCAGTGTTGTTGCCATACCGAGTCATTAAGTCACCCCCCCACAAACACAGGCACTATTTATTTGTAAGCAACATTTGTATGTGCAGTCATGATTTTCCACATAATAACCAAGGTGCCTTCATGCGCCATGCGGGCCGTAAAGTACTTGCTAATGATGATGACTTTAAGCCCACCCACAAAAAAAACCTACACATCCATTCCCTCAAAAAAGACAGACACAAAGCAGTTTTTGTCAACTGGGTATTATTTCGCCATAATGGCAAAGATGTCAGAATTTTTTTTTTTTTTTTTTTTTTTTTTTTGGGGTTTAAACTTAGTAAAAAAAAATAATAACATAACAAAGAAATTGTGCAATGCACAGGAACAAAAAATAAACAAAAAAAAAAGAAGGGGTCTACAGCTGGTGGAAGGTTGCCGCATCCTCCGGCCTTGGCTGTAACGTGGCACCATCACCCTGGTCGTTGAGTAGGTCCAGGGCCCCATGCAGTACCTCACCCAGTGGTTGGAAGCCTGTAGGCTGGGGCATCTGGGCCGGTTGGCCTTGGCTTGGTAGGCCACTGATTCTTGGACACCACCTCTGGGTCGCAACATACCTGTCCCGGGGTGTGGCCCTGTCCAGGATGTTAGATCTGCTGAGCCGCCACTCCTCCAAAAAATCAAACACCTGCCCAGGATGGTTTGGGGGCCTACACGCATCGAGGACAATGTGTATTGCTGACCATGCCCGCAGTCTTCTCTCGAATGGAATGTCATCCAAGAACGGTATGAGACTGCGGGCAAAGTCAGCACTACACTGTCCTCTGCGGTCTTGTGGTGCCCCCGGGATCAGAGCAGGGCTGCTGGGGTTCCAGTGACTCCCCACACTGCTGCTGGCAGTCGGCACTGGAGGGCGCTGGTGTGGCCCTTCATCCTCCTCTTCTTGTATCTGCGGCCCCAAAGGTGGTGGTGGTGGTGGCGGCGGTGGTGGTGGTGGTGGTGGTGGTGGTGGTGGCGGCGGTGGTGGTGGTGGCGGCGGCGGTGGTGGTGGTGGCGGTGGTGGTGGTGGTGCTACTCCCTCCTCCTCATCTGGTGGGGGTTGAGGGGCCTCCCTCCCCTCCTCAGGCAGCTGTGGTGGCGGGTTCCAACGCCGCCTCCGAAAGTGAGCAGCTCTGTGGGTAAATATAAAAAACATTTGGTGAATGGGTTGCCTTTGGAAACAAAACCATAGGCCAAACATAACATGTGCACGCTTTTTTGACTCAGTGTATCTGTGTATTCTGTGTCTTTTCATTGTTGCCCTTAAGATGGAATTGCAGCAAATAAATTAATGACATTTTTGGCTCATGCCTCAAACTATATTGTATGTGTGGGTACTGTTGCTCCACGATTTTTTGCCATTACATTACAAATTTTAAAATTAGTCTGCACTATTACACTGTGCCATGACTTAGGCAGGACAGCTATGTAGTCACTTGAAGACATATTAGTGGCCACAACTAATGTTTTGACTTTTTGTGGAAACTTTATGTGGACAAAGCTATAGCCTGACACTGTGAGGCAAACACATTATTCAGGGTTCTTTGCCATCAGATGGACACAAAAACACACAGTGTGGACGGCCTTGGTCTCAATGCACATAACCCAGATCTATAGGGCAGGTGAGCAAGACAGGAAATGGAGTCCTGCAGCATAGGTGACACATGAGCATTTGCCGTTAGTGGCCTACACTCCTTGTTGCTGCCATGTATGCTAATCAGGAATGTCTTGGTAAATAAAACACAACAAACAGATGGCTTGGGATTTGAAACGACTGTAATGGACATAGAGTATGGGGTTGTCTTTGAGCAGCAGGTCACACATCGTTGGTGCCAAACAAGGTGGTATGCACAGATGGACAGTTTTAGTTACTCCAACGGGGCCGAACCAAAAAACGGGAACAGCAAGGACAAACCTCGGGTTTCCTAAAGGACCTTGGACATAAAAGGCTGTTGCACTTAAAATATGGCCCTCTTTAGTTTGATTTAATACAGCATTAATACGCTATGTTTTCCGGAGGATTCGTAATGTGGCCATGAGTTAACGACAAAAAAAGTACAATTCACATGTGGGCCCTAATATCTACACCATCACCTTGCAGCCCCAAATAAACCCATGGGAAAACTGAACCACACATATTTGTAGTGATACAGGGTATGTTCTGAAATGTGTGTGAATGTGTCAGCAATCTGGGATGGTGTACAAACAGTTTAGTGCAAAAGGGGTATATCCTTGCAACGTTATTTTGCCGAAAAAAACACCCACAACTAAATGTGTAGGGATGTATGTGGCCCTTATGCAAGTCGAGGCCATTAGGAACTGATACAACTGAGGCTTATGACAGGCAAACCAGACAGGGCCACAGACCTTAGAGGCCATTGGAGGGAAGAACATGGCTTTGTTCCACAAACATGCCAACAATAATAGCTAATTGTGAGGTCACGGAACATTGTGTCTGACCACCCTGCAGAACATTGCTTATTTGTCCAAACGTCACAATGTGACTATAAATGTGTATGTCCTGGATCATTGCCAAAGGTGATAGAATTGTGTTGCACCATGGCAGAAACAAACCCCTGTGTGGGTATGTAAACCAGCACACTCATTATAGAGCTTCATACGTACACTGTGTGCCCTCGTGGACAGGGTCCTCTCCTCTTGTACCTGTATGACCTGATTGTCTTCATGGACTGTTTTTTGTCGTTAACCCTTATCCTCATGTAAAGTGCCATGGAACCTAATGGCGCTATATTAAAAAATAATAATAACAATAATAGTAAACAACAGTGCGGCAGACACATACCTTGGCATACGGGCCACCGGTTCCAGAAATGACAGCCGTTCATAGTGGCAATATATTATGCCGTGACCAGCTTCCGGGCCCCCCTCCAGGATCCTCCGGTGTTGCCGCTTAAATTGGTCGCGGCAGCTCCTCCAGCGCTTCATAATGTGGTCAACTGTGAAATGATTTCAAACCGGGTTTAGACCTCTTTAACATTTGAAACACTAAAAGTATGTGTACAAATCAACAATAACATTTTAATCATGTTGTGTGTGAAATGTGTATACAAGGCACATGGAAACGACAGTGTGGAACATCATCAACAGCATTACGGACATTGAGCTCACGTGGCCACAATCACAAATGGGGCAGGGCACATGTCAATGCATAGAGAATGTAATAGTGCGGGCACCAGACTCCGCTCATTAGTGGTATTTATATACACCCAACCCCCTGGCCTTCAGAGCCAGGAGGAACAGCCCTTAAACTAAGTGTACTATTGTGAACCCATCCAAATATAGGCAACCATGCAACGGCGCATTATAACACATTGAGGGCCCTGTATACCCTACTATGGGGGCCCTGTATGCCCACGGGGGCCCTGTATACCCACGGGGGCCCTGTATACCCACTGCTGTGGTCTTGTATACCCACGGGGGGGCTGTAGACCCTACTATGAGGGCCCTGTATAATCACTGGGGGCCATGTATAGCCAGTGCTGGGGGACCTGTGTACCCACGGGGGGGCTGTATACCCTAATATCGGTGGCATATATACACACTGGGGGGGCCTGTATACTCTGCAGGTGGAGCTGTATACTCTGCTGGGGGGATGTCTAACAGTGATAGCCGCTGTATACAAGAATGGCGGTCAATATGGTTTCCCACTTTTTTGGGGCTAAAGTAGGGGGGTCGGCTTATACACGGGTCGGCTTATACACGACTATATACGGTAAATGCAATATAACGTGTGAACACATTTAACTCACCCATATTGCTCTGCACATCATGGCCACAACGATGAAACGTTGGGAAAACGCTCTGTGCGATCTCCCTCCAGGCCGTAGTCCGCTGGACATTATCCCCATATGCAGGGTCAGTGGGCAGCCAAAGCAGGGGCCGAGCCTCCACCAGAGCAATTAATTGCAGGGTGTCGACAGGAGCCATGCTTCCTCGCTGTGACTTTATGCGCGTCCAGCCAGGAAGCTCGAGTCGGCTTATTTCCTGTTTGCACAAAGCATGTGGTTTGCTGCAGAAAGTCGCTTGCCTCGCCTCCAACACATGCGACGTTGGCCTCGGAGACAGCAGCAAAATACAGTTGCCAGTGGGGCTTCCGACACGGCAATGCGAGCGCTTTCCGACACACATCTGCGATTTTTAAATCACACATTACTCGCTATTATTCGCTTCCCCATTCATTAACATTGGACTCGCTAGACTCGCAACGAGTAGCGAGTCCCGGGCTCGGACTCGGTAGAGTCAAGCGAGTCCGAGTAATTTAGGATTCGCCCATCACTAGTAAAAGTCTATGACCTTCTATGTTATTATTAGAGAAATTATATATGCTGAACCCCCAGGAATGTATATAAATGTGTATGTTTGTCTAATTCCCCTTGGTTTGTCTATCACATTTTAATCTTTGATGCAAATAAAGAGATTTTTTAACATTTATAAGTTGGTATTCCTAGTTTGAAAAATATTTCTCTACTAGCCTTACCCAGGTTCACCCTACATTTATTCGCGCTCAACTTATGCGTTTTTGCCATGGTGGAGAGCTGTTATTGTTCATGTTAATCTCTCCGCCTTATGGCGATATTTGGGAGTAGGGAAACATATACCTTCTGATTTCCGGAGGTCATTGCATAGCCATAACCCTCTCCTACCAAACCCTTACGCACAATTTATACTACTTGATATGTATAATGCAGTTGTTTACGTTAATTCCGTTCTGAACTAACCCCTCGAGTTGGTTATCAATAGTCCAAGCCAACTATGTTGAATTTTATACTGGTTCATACTGTTCTACTATGTTTGATAATTGAGACTTCTTCATTTTCTTCTCTTCTTCTATCTAGGACTTCTTTCTCTTCTGATTCTTTTTCCCTACCTCCGCTCTCTACCCATCCCCTGTCCCTACTAGGCACGGAACACGACCCAGCTCCAGGGATGTCAGCCGATCGCCAAGTACTACAACATGCCTGACACCGGTAAGAATATTACGTTTGCTACAATCAATGCTCATGGCCTTAATTCACCCACCTCACGACACCAGACTCTGCATAGACTACGAAAACAGAAAGCAGATATTCTGTTCTTTCAGGAAACCCATTTTAAGCCCGACAAAATTCCGAATTTTGAGCGGTGCCAATATAACACCTGGTACCATGCCACCTCCACTCAGTCAAGATCAAGAGGTGTATCCATAGCACTACGGTCTGGAGTATTATTCCAACACCGAGAATCTCTGGTGGATCCTTTGGGACGCTATATCTGCGTGAAGGGCCTCCTTAATGGCTCATTGACAACCCTATGCAGTTTATATGCACCTAACAAAAAACTCTTAAAATGGTTGGTTTCTACTCTAAAAAAAATAGAGAACTTCAGAGAAGGTACCCTGATTGTGGGTGGGGATCTGAATATAGCGCTTGAGCCAATGCTGGATACATCTAAACGAAAGAGCACATATACGCCCAGAGATCTAGCTAGGATACGGGCTATTCTAACTTCAATGCATCTCCTTGACTCTTGGCGCTATATGCACCCGACCACGCGCGACTATACTTTTTATTCCAACCCCCATAAGTCTTACCACCGCATTGACTATATTCTGATACCTAGGTTATGCCTATCGCGGATATCTGAAGCAAACATAATTCCCAATGTATATTCTGACCATAATATAGTACTACTCTCAATGTCCACCTCTGGGACAGACCTGAAATCCAGATCCTGGCGTCTCAACGACTCCCTACTTGACTCCCCTACGACGCGGAAACGTATTACAGACGCACTTCACCATTACTTCCAACTCAACGATACACACGAAACATCTCCCCAAATTCTTTGGGAAGCCCACAAGACAGTGTTGAGAGGTGAACTTATCTCCATCGGTCATATCATAATAAAAAACGGCATCAGGAGGTTCAAACACTTTATGATGAAATCTCTCGTTTGGAGACGGACCATAAAAATACTTCTGACCGTACAGTCTTAGATACTCTTTCCAAATTGAGGCAGAAACTGAGAGACGCTCTCAATGTCAGATCAGCTAAATTATATGCCTCCTGGAAAAATAGAATGTATGCGCATGGAGATAGAGCCTCCAAGTTCCTCCTGAAACACCTACGTAAACGGCAAGCCCGCACTCTAATTCACTCTATTACTGACTCACAGGGGCTAACAGCTTGCAACCCATCACACATTGAGGAGGCCTTTCTGGACTATTATTCTGGGCTATATAATCTCAGGCCTGCCGACACACAGGCTCTTAAGGAACAGAGGCGCCTGGACACCTCCCACTTCTTGACACGACTGAATCTACCCACGTTAACGTTAGACCAGCGACAATCACTGACCCGTCCATTCACCATGAATGACCTCCAATCCACCCTGTCGAAGTGTCCCACAGGCAAATCTCCAGGTCCCGACGGATTCACGGCACACTACTACAAAACGTTTGCACCCCTTCTGCTACCACATCTCTTGAAGGTTTGTAACGAGGCATTTGAGGGTAAACCCCTCCCGCAGCAAATGCTGGAAGCAAAAATATCCTTGATACATAAAGAAGGTAAAGACCCCAACTTATGTAGTAACTACAGGCCAATTTCACTGTTAAATGTTGATTTGAAACTTTTGGCCAGTATGATAGCTCATAGGATAAGGAATTTTTTGCCCTCACTGATCTCGTTAGATCAATCTGGCTTCGTGAGCGGTAGGGAAGGCAAAGATAACGCGCATAAAATATTACATATCCTTCAATACGTGAAATCCCGCCATCAACCCCTTGTGTTGGTGGGCACGGACGCTGAGAAGGCCTTCGACAGGGTGGATTGGACTTATCTGGAGGTGACGTTACTACATTTCGGTTTCCCCCCATCGCTAGTTGGTACCATTATGGCCATGTATCATAACCCGACGGCCCGTATTCAGATCAATGACACGTTGACGGAGCCCTTTACAATACATAACGGCACTAGACAGGGCTGCCCATTGTCTCCACTCCTGTTCGTCCTGGCTATGGAACCCTTACTGATTGCCATTCAGGAACATCGAGATATAGAGGGCGTTCACATCAATAAATCTCATTTCAAATCTGCTGCGTTTGCAGACGACCTCCTCGTGTTTCTCACTAAACCTTTGATTGGGTTCCCGGCCTTGATAGCACTGGTGGAACAATACGGCAGCATTTCTAACTTTAAAATCAATATGTCCAAGTCTGAAGCGTTAGACTTTCGCGTTCCCCATCACACACTCGTGACCTTGCAAAACTCATATCCCTTCCACTGGCCCAAGACTCACATAACATACCTGGGGGTGAAGTTGGGCCGCACAGACTCTGATTTGTTCACGCTGAACTTTCCCCCTCTGCTCACTTCCACGTCAACGCTCATTAAGCAATGGAGAGATGCTTACCTCTCGTGGATGGGAAGGAAAAACATTATGAAGAGCTTGATATTGCCAAAATTCACCTATCTATTCCAAATGCTCCCCATACACATCCCGGCGTCCTATCTCCATAAAGTGAATTCCCTTTTCTCCAAATATATATGGAAGTCCAGGAGACCGCGCGTGGCATACCGTACACTTACCCTCCCAAAATCATCAGGGGGCATGGGAGTGCCGGACATCAGGCTCTACTATAAGGCAGCTATCCTGACGAGAACGGTAGACATAATTCGAGGGAATACGGAAAAGCAGTGGATAGAGATTGAAGAGGCACTTGCTCCCCTACCCCTCAGAGCGCTATTCCTAATGCACTCCAATACCCGTACCGAGCATATAGTCAATCCCCATACTAAAAACACCCTTAAACTCTGGCGTGACTCACTAGACGCTCTAGCCCCGCCATTATCACCCCTTTTGTCACTATCTGACATTCTAGCACGCTCTACATCGACCCCGACCGGACACTCCAAGAGCCCTAAATACTCTGGTATTTCCTTAGACCACCTCCTCCAAGACGGTGCCCTTCTCCCCCTCCAAGACTTGCAAAGGCACCCAGACTTGACAACTTTAACCTTCGTCGCCTATAACTCAATTAAATCCCTCCTGCGTCATCACCTTAAAAGTGACGACCTGAACAGACCTATGACAGTCTATGAGACACTTTGTGCTAGATCCGCTAGACCCGCGAAAATTTTCTCACAACTATATCACTTGCTTTTACTGTCCAACCACTGTCACAAACGAGCGTATATTTCTCTATGGGAAAGAGATCTAGGACACACCTTCACGAAAGAACAGATATCACGCATATATGGAGCCTCTCATGGACCCACCCAATGTGTCCGAGCACAAGAAAACTCATATAAAATAATAACGAGATGGTACCATGATCCCATTAAATGCCAGAGATGGGGGGCTCCATCCACGGCTGAGTGCTGGAGGTGTGGTGCCGAAAATGGAAACTACTACCACATCTGGTGGCAATGTCCTGTCATATCTTCATTTTGGCAAATTACTGGAAAACTGATCACTTTGGTTCTAGGGGAAAGGGTGCAATTAACTCCAGAGACGACTTTGCTAAATTTCAGGCTATGGCCTACAAAGAAATATACATCAATCTTGGCCCAGAATATCATCGCAGCGGCCAAACTCTTAATACCGGTATACTGGCGCTCGGCTGAGGTCCCTTCGCTCCAACAGCTCCACACTAAAGTTCACCAGTTGTACCTTGTAGCAGAAACGGTGTCCTATGTGAACCACACTCGAGTTTCCTTCTTAGAAACCTGGTCACCATGGATCAGATACAGTTCGACATCCTAACTTGTTATCACCAAACATTGCCACTCAATCTGATAGATATCCCGTGTCCTAACCTACCCACCCCACACCCCTCTCTTTCCTGTTTCTTGTTTCGTTCCTATCTCCTTACTTCTCTCTCGACTCTTTTCTTTAACCACCCCCCCTTAAGCGAATCGGCTTGCCTTTATTTTTACTCTCTTTAAAGTCTTTAGATCTGAATTATTATTGAAAGCTAACAATGTGCACTTTTTATAGTGCGGTTATTAAATGCATCTCTCTGTGAGACACTAGAATGGTTCACATTAGCTCCCATCTAGGGGGCGATGTTGCCGGGTGCGCCCCACCTCTGCCCATCACTTCTTTGGGGCTGTGGAGCGTGTTCGTGCAATGCAGGACCAACAACATCCTTGCACTGTCTCAGAGTGTTATTTATATGGCCGTTTATTGTACTGTTAGAATCCTAGGTATACAACTGGATTCTTTCTCCTCTAACTGTGTACTCACACTATATTGTTGAAAAATGTTGATTTACTGTCTATTACAATGTACTGCAAAGCGTTAATAAAAAGAATTTTGAAAAGAAAAGAAAAGAGACAACACAATTTGGCAATTGCAAGACGGCTGCAGTCGCAAAGACACAGGGAAGAAGGAGGACGGTGAGTGAACACCGGCGCTACCCCCCCTCCCCCTCCCGAACAATAGTGACAGCCTCTGCAAGCTGTCAGCATTGTTGAAAAGCCAGCGGCTTTTTACCGCTGGCTTTTAAACAATGAAATGGGAAATTGCAGGTTTTTCCTCTGCTGCCAGACCTTACAGGGTCCAGCAGCAGAGGAATTACTCGCAATTACTCGCTTCCCCATTCATTTACATTGGACTCGCTAGACTCGCAACGAGTAGCGAGTCCCGGACTCAGACTCGTTAGAGTCTAGCGATTCTGAGTAATTTAGGATTCACCCATCCCTAGTCACTTTCACAATGTATTATGTAATTTTTTCAGAATGTGGTCATGCTCCACTAATGTTTGGGCTCACAGCAAAGGTCAGAATGGACGGAGCACTATTTGACTTTTGGACCACATATTTAGTTTGCATAGATTTGGTGGGTTAATAGCAGATTCCCATTGGTGTTCCCGATATATTAAGTGTTCATCGCTCATTTTGGTTTGAGTTGAGACTACCCACCCCCATCTGACTACTCTACATTGGCTTTGCCTGATATCTGTATTCTTGACTAATTTGATAAAAATAATGTATGTATATATAGAACATAAATTGCACTAGACCAGAGGAGATCTGTATCCAGTAAGGCTTGTATTTACACTGTGGTCACTTGGATGTTGTGTGATCAAGCATTTGTTTACATTATTTCATTATTTCCAATAAGTTAACAAACACTTTTATTGTAATGCTCAGAAAGTATTTATTGCAAAAGAACCAACCACCAGCAAAATTAATTTCCTGCAGATTTGATTTTTCATCCCATCAGAAATTTATGCATATTTGTAGATATGGAAGCTGAATAGAAAGAAATATCTCTTATGACGTGGCTTTGTCATGGTGATGTGAAGGACCTGCAAAAAAATAAGAAGCCATTGTTAATGAGAAAATACTGCAAGATACTATGTACTGTACATGTATATGTGTAAAATTATTGTTTGTTAAAGAGCATCTGAAAGTGAGAATAACTCTCCTAAATGATCTAAATAGGCATACTGGTGATGGAAAGTGGAATCAAATGATACCATGATTATTAGCAACTAAGATTTTATAATTAGGTCCAATTTTTTGTGTTGTGTTTGTAAAATGAATGTTTTCAAAACAGGAAATTATGTCATTGACATTTTTAATTGAACATTCTTCCACCCAGAGAGCTTTCAAAACACTATTTTCGAAAAGGAAAATTGCTAATTTGGCAAGTAATGGGTTAATATGATTTATGATTTGTACCATATCAGAACCCCAAACTGCAGACGCTGCAGATATTAATGTATAATTTTATTCAGCTTTCAACGACCTATACACCAGTATAGACAGCTTGCGAGGGTTGTTCCTACTGACAGATTGCCTTTTATTTGCAAAAGCCTCCTACAGTAGGTATTACCTGAGGATGCTGTACTGTAAAATGCTTACGCAAAGTGCGTAGAATAGTGGTCCTGATGCTGGAAACCGCCGGCTTGTAATAAAGAATGAATGAAAGCCGACAATAGCAGCCATGGGGTTAACAGCTAAGTTAACCCCTGACATGCCGTCCTGAGTGGACAGCATGTCTCTAGGGGGGGTGTGACACCCCCTAGAGACATGCTGCCCACTCCTGTGGCCATGTCAGGGGTTAATAACTCATTTACAGTAAGCTGGCTCTTGTCAGCTTTCTACAATTTTATCAGTGAAGCCGCGGCTCCCCTGACAGTTGGGCAGATACTGTACGTAATGTACGTATAGTATCTGCCCAACTGTCAGGAGCTGTGGCTTCATTGATAAAATTGTAGAAAGTCGACAATAGCCGGATTACTGTAAATGGGTTATTAACCCCTGACATGGCCACAGGAGTGGGCAGCATGTCTCTAGGGGGGGAAGGTGGGCACCCCCTAGAGACATGTTGCCCACAACTAATAGTAATATTTAACGTTTTATTAAGCAGTTAACACTTTGTTCATCCCTGTGGCAGCAGGGATGAACAAAGTACACGGTAACCGCATTGCTCCGGATTACACATCCGGAGCAATCTGGTTCCCGCATTGCGGTTTCCACCACACATTTTTGCTTAAAAATGTGTGTGAAGACAATTGCGTTCACCGCATCCGGATCTGGATGCGGTG